>CM017556.1:9994192-10306692 GCA_007844125.1 Sinonovacula constricta
ATAATGGAACTTTTATTTTTGCATTTGCTATAGAGTGAATTCCTGGTTTTCTACTTAAGCTGTTGTCAAATATCTTAAAAGAATCATCTGAAAGGGCCTAATCATGTTGAGATGTTGGTTAGATACTGTTAATTGTAGAAGATCAGTGACTCTTTACTCTTTTGTAAAATCCTTGTCATTCGAGATTTAGCTCAAGCTCAAATTTGACTCCTCAATCCTCATTTATGATTTTATTTTAAATAGTTATTTAAATAGTTATTAACAAAAACACAGTTTTTGAACATATAAGTTACCTCGAAATCATACAATATGTTTATATGTAGTCTTCGATATTTCACTTTGCTGAAAGTGGATGTTTGCTTCGTAATTCGGTAATTCGATGCAAACTAACGATTTTTAAAATTACAATTATATAATTCGGCAACATTTTATTGCTGGCTGCGACTATACCTTCGAAAATAAACATTTCTCTTTTCCTGGAAAAAGATGGCCTGTCATGACTTTCCATCAGTACAAACAGTTTTTGCCAAAAGAAACGATTGTACAGTAGACCCAACGCTCATATTGCTTGAAATGCTGTTGTTTGCTACATAGATATGACCTGATACAATTGGAAGACATGGACGTTTTCCTGCAAGTTAAGTTCATCAGGATTTCGTCACAAAGTTGCGAAGTCATACCATTGATTTCATAGAAAAAGCCGAATGAGTGGTGCCAATAATGCTGATACGTGCTATGAAAAGCGTATGTACTGCTCAACGTTCAAAATTCATGAAAAAAATAATAATTTAATTGCGTAATCCAGAACTTGAAACTTCGTTTTGGTTTCCTAAAACAGACAGCCACATTTGACAATATTATGAACCATGCAAGGTCAAATGAGAATTTAATTTCAAATACGAACAAACAATAAATAAATACAATAAATTTGACAGTATTAATTTGTGTGGCAACGTTTACCGCTAACAAATAAGATAATAATATTCTCCTGTTGTTGATTTTCTATTAGTAAATAGTATTGGATAACACTTATTTTATGTAAAAAAATGTTTCAATCGAAGGTCTGCTTCTATAAATACATGTAGAAAATGACGAAAAGTCAGATTGAGTATTTCATGACTTACAAAATGTCAATATTTAAGGTGGGATAAAATCCAATTAACTATGCTCAATGTTTTACCTTTGGCTTCATACCATTATAATGTACTCAATCAAAACTGTTTGCTATCGTGACAGGTAAAAGCAGCGTATGTTATATATAAAATTCGTCGGATAAGGCCACTAAGCTTCCTTTTCATGTTTTTCTAGAACGAAATAAGAATGAGAAACCGGAGTATAATTGTCTATGTCCATCTTGCTTGACCCAACCACGATAAACTTCTTTTGCTTGCCAGATTTCACCTCACTTTCGCGATGTCCAAAATTTCCAGTTTGCCCTCCGTTGGACTGAAAGACTGCGCTGTCATACTGATTCATCTCATTAGCCGCGGGTAGATAGTTCATTACTCCGTTTATATGTGCATATGAATCGTCAGCTAACTGTTCTAGGCCTGGTTTTGACATTGCGCCAATGTGCGAATACGTGTCCGGCTGGAGTGTGGAGGAATCAGTTTTATGAAAGGCTTCGTCGCCTACATGATCATAAGTCTGTTCGTTGTCTGTTGAAGAACGGTTAAAATGTCCTATGTGATTATATGTAGGGTCCTGTACTGGTTGCTTCTTCATTAAGTTTACTTGGTTGTATTCACAATAATTTTCCTTGTCAACCTTGACAATTTCCGAATAAGCCTCGTTACAACTGCTTCCACCGACGTCGCTGCTTAAGCTGTATATGTAGGTAGGGTTTGCATTCGCTATAGAACCCATGACATATTCATCGGTCCTGTCAGGAGAATGTTTGTCATACCCGTGTGTGCATTTACCATGTAGAAGAGGGCATTTACCGCTGAAATAAATACGTTAATAAGTGAAATGTTGGCTGCAGATCTTAATAAAGTCAAACGAAAACACAAACTAAAAAGTCCACGTTCAGTCACAAATCACAAGGGTCCGTTATCATCATTAGAATCAGCAGTATCATAGCTGTCTTTAAATCAAACGTTTTCATTTACGTTCTCCTCCTTTAACATAAAACGCATGATCTGAGATTAAGATTTATTTAAAATATTTTCAAACTTGTTTAAAATGACCATGGTGACATTTTGTGTGTTAATGAATTTTGTCCCGGAAACTCCAGAGACATGGTGATTTACATATATACCGCCGCAATGCTGTTTCACATCTATTTAAATGTACAATTTTATAATAGAATTTGAACCTATGCTTTATTCATTACTTTGAAATATTTTATACTTATAATAATATGGTAACAGTAACAAAATACGACAAAGTCCTATGACATATATCAAAGTTTGACACGGCACAGTACAAAGGTATTACCCACATGCCAGTCAGTTGTAAAAGTTACATCAAATCTGTGACGAGATACAAAAGTAATTTGGGATAGACTTATTATACATTGCTACCTGCAAAGGTAAAATGATGTCAAAAGCTTTCAACTGACTGTTATCAGTTAATTCGGATTTAAGTCAGGCTCAATGAGGAGTGAATCGCGATTGTTTCGGAGAGCTGTTAATGTCATACATTTTTTTATGCCAACATAATGTTTTATGGCATAGTTGGCATATAAGTACTCCAAGGACTCCTCTATATTCATTGCCGCAATCAGGATTATGAAATCGCAAAAAGAGTGTCTACATATATGGCACGATGAACTTTTTTTTTCACCGATTATGTTAATTATGCTACGATTACCGATGCTGTCTTAAAAAGCACATAGGAGATTATGGTTGTATAGTCTTGTCGGAATTGGTGTCAATGTGTTCCAAATGTAATAAAATCAAATAATTGTGTTAATAGTTCAACATTCTTTTGGCTGTATAGTTAAAATAAGAAATAACAATGTCATAAAAATTTTCAACAATTAAATCGAAATGCATCTGACATATTGCAATTACGTATACACTTCGTTTTGTTACCATTGAAGAGCTTTTTGGCTCTTTAACTTAGATCATAAGAGTCGAAAAACAAACTTTACATGATATATAATTCTTACGTTCTGTACAGCATAACGGATCCAACAGTAATTACGATCATGATGGTGACAACCACAGAAACAGCAATTACCGCCGTATATCTGTTATCGGTAACTGTATTAAAAGAAAATTTGAAAATCATATAGCAAGTAATGTTTTTATCAAAAATGTTATTTTTATAAAAGAATGTTGTCTGAAACATTAGTTATAAAGTTTTAACAGTTAGGCCATGAAACAAAAACATTTTAAGTCAATGATAAGCATGGAAATCATCACCAATGTCTTACGAGAATATTGGCATACTTCGGCTTGTGATCTGGCGATTGGTTTACAAGCGTCTGTTTAAAGATAAAACATCAAGTGTAGGTTTCTTAAAGAATCCATGAAATTGTGTTGGCTTTAAAATGCATGTATTATATATACGATTCATATAATTTTATATATACACACCGTTAATCACAGATATTGCCATCAATGTTGACTCAACTGACGACCAATATATATTTTTTTCTATTTTGTTCGTTTATTTTTATGTTTATGCTAAGCAGTTAACTGTCATGATCGGTGAAATTAAAAAAATATTGTTCCCGTGGAAATAACACTTTTAAGAAACTACATACGAAATGCCACTCGTTTCACCAACCTCAAATGAAACATACCAATGAACGAACTTTAATATAAATATTATGTAACATGAATATGAAAGAAATATTGGTAAAGTCACGCTTATGAACAAGTATTTGACTTAAATACCATAACCTTGTGCAGAAGAGGCAAGGCCAGCGTCTGTAGTAGGACCAGCGTTTGTAGAAGGGCCAGCGTTTGTAGAAGGACCAGCGTTTGTATTAGGGCCAGTGTCTGTAGAAAGGCCAGCGTTTGTAGTAGGGCCAGCGTTTGTAGAAGGGCCAGCGTTTGTAGTAGGGCTAGGGTCTGTAGCAGGGCCAGCGTCTGTAGTTGGGCCAACGTCTGTAGTTGGGCTATTGTCTGTAGTTGGGCCGGTATATGTAGTTGGGCCAGTGTCTGTAGTTGTGCCAGTGTCTGTAGTTGGGCCAGTGTCTGTAGTTTGGCCAGCGTCTGTATTTGGGCCCGTGTCTGTAGTTGGGCCAGTGTATGTAGTTGGGCCAGTGTCTGTAGTTGGGCCAGTGTATGTAGTTGGGCCAGTGTCTGTAATAGATGAATATGATTATATTTCTGGCGAGAGCGTGGTTGTTGAATCCAAAATAGTGGAAGGGGTGACAGTGACAATGCGCTTGTGAAAAAGAAATGGATTCTGAATGATCGGACTTTAGAATATGCAACAATTATATGCGAAGCACTAATATTTTTAGAGAGTTTGATTTTTGTTCTAGGTCATTACTACTTGAAATGTAACAATTTCTACACACTCCTTATACAAATTATTCAAAATAGGAATTTAAAATTAAACATAAATAATGATATTCTAAGACAAAATGGTGAAGCAGTAACGTTCAAGATTTAGACCAACGACGTTCAAGTAATAGATCTTTAATATCATTTTTTCTGCAATTAACGCAAAAGTTTAAAAAAGGTGAAAATTTGTAAGAATGTCTCGGATATATTTGCCCCTTTCGTACACGCTCGGGATCGAGCTTCAAACGTAGCCATACGAATACACCGCCATTTTTGTACGTGCTTCTTGCATTTATTGAGGAGCTCATTTTTACATTTATTAAAGAGCAAAGTGCTTCTGCATATTATCATTTAACAGTAGTCAATAGTAATCAAGGCTAGCGTCGTAGGTTTTGTTTACACTTTCGTACATAGTCAATCTACTGTTAAAGACAATGCAACAATTAGCGCAGATCCTGATCAGACAGCTCCCAGTAAACAGTTACTTTTGCTTATGTGGATACATGCTATGTTCCTTGATTGTTACGCTCTGATGTTGTTTTGTTGTTGTTGTTTGCTGTTGTTGTGTTAAGCTCCTGCATGTAAAATCTCAAGCCATCACTTATTCGAAATGACTAAAACAATGTATTAAAAATGATCAAACTACATAGGGAACACAGTGGATTCCTGTCTTGTGTTAGGGCCATTTAAATTACTTTTAATATTCATTTATTTTCTGTCTACACTTTATACTAGTGTTTTATAGACTTGTTCGCAGTTGTGTATATATTTTGTCGCTATATTTCAATCATGTGATAGCAAAAGATTTCAAATGATGCACCAGGGCTTGATATATTTATAGCAATGAGTTCGTTGACATTAATCCAAAGAATGATAAAAAAATGTACCTGAGCAAGTATAGCTGATATTTATAACACCTCCTTTTGTTTTGTCGAGATGGTCTGTGCTTGATATGACGCATTCTGAATTACCTATACAATTTTCCGTGATATTGCTATCGGAGCACGTCGAGGTGTTCACAGCACAACTAGTTGCACATTTTCTGCTTGCTCCAGTATCATAATAAACTTTAGCTGATGTCTGTTTAACAACCCCATTTGGGCACGTTAATGTTATGTTATTGCACAATTGCAAAGAACTGCTTTCTTTAGCAAAGCAAACTAGAAGTTCGGAAGATTCTTGTAGGTTTGTAAATCCTGAAAACACCAAAGACATCAATTACACACATTTACCACAATGGATAAAAATTATAGAAATAAATGTATTAGTTGTCTTCCCTGTCGGTAGGCATTTTACTTTACTGTATACATACACGTAAAAATGCTCCTTTTTATTATTTATTGCAATTTTCATCATAATGTGCTTTCAGATTTGGTTTTATATCATTTCTTAAGGCATATTTTGATGCGCATTGTATCTCCAATAATTACCAAGTACATACACACAAGGGTAAAGCACAATGCAATTTGAATGGTAAGTGTTATATCACTAATATTAAATGATACAATTTATTACCTTTACTGACCGCAGGGTCTGCAATAAGTATATATGAATATAATATATTGATGAGAAGATATGTGAAGATTTTAGTAACGTTCTGTATGTCCCTAAACAGATCGAATATTCTTCCTTTTACGGTATAATGTGTTGGATTAGCGACATACATCTCTATAAGACAACAGCAGTAAAGGTTCAATAATTGATCTGGGCAAACAGCATAAAGCCTCAATAGCGCTTGCAGGCTCGTGGATGGATTAACCTTCTCCAAAACAGTTGTAAATAGTTTGCATTGAGGAAAATACTCGTAAAACGTAAAATTCCGTAGGTTTTATGTGAGAAAGAAATGTAAAAACGTGAACTGTTACAAAATGAAAACAAAAGTCAAATAAAAAAAAACTGACGTGGAGTTATACCGACCAAAAATCAAAAAAACTATACTGTGCCAGTACATGGTTAAGTTTTAGACTTATATCCAGGTCAAGTTTATTTATTTCAAAAGGAAGCAATTGGTCGACTTCTAAGGTCCCTTCTGTCAAAGTTTGTTATCGCTTGTAAACACTTGCCACCAATCACTATATCATATACGTGTCATTTGCCCTTATAAACACATTCTTTAATCCTTTTAAATCCTTTTAAATCACAATCCCAAACTAAGTTTAAATCTTAAAATATAGGCCCTAATAGAAGCGTCTCAAAACACGGATTGATGATCTTACTAATTATTCACAGTATTATGCTCATTCACTGTATTAAATTGTCCGTATGCGTTGATTAAGTTGAAGTTCTGGTTGATATTAAACAATTTTATCATAAACAATATCTCTTCAAATAGCGTGTTTTATCCAAGGCAGTTTGCAAGTTGTCGTTACACTATCTTAAAGCATATATATCACCAGAAACTAGAACATAACATAACGGAGAGACACTTGGTTACATTTCGCTTCTTCCATTGCCTGTCTCGTCCTTTGTGTATTAGCGGGTGTATTCGCCGTGTGTTACTGCACCGATGATGTGTCATTGTGCGATTTGGACTGCTCCTCTTTTTAAAGAAGGACGTAAGGTATAGGTTACCAGCGACAAATGGGCTATTTATTGGTAAATATAAGAAGTCAGTGGAAACTACATCAAATACATATATTGGCTCTTGTAAAGGTCTAAATCGTACAAAGACTGCATTACGTTGATTCATTTATTCTCATCTTTTTAAGACAATACTTTTCCACTGCGCCCAGTGAGGGGCGTAGTATTTGATTTGTTTCAAAGATAAAGTGAAAGGCATAAACGTCTGGTTGGCGCGGAATTCTTAATTTAAACAAGTGGTTTAACTAAACATACGACATTTAATCGTTTGGCGTTCAAACTTGCAACCTCAAGTACAAGCGACGATCGCGCCTACAGAGCGGTAGTTGTAACAGATACCGTTCATAAATTACCATCTTTTACACAGTGATTGTTTCGTATATATAATAGTGCTCACCGAACGTTTATGTAATTATCGAGTTATTCCTCCAGGGCGAATTACGTTATTACTGCTCACTAAGTATAGACATATGCAAATTGATATAGCAAATACGCCCCCACTGCTATTTATAGCACATAACTTACCACTTCTTTATCAGAAAATAGAAATGTGGATAATTTTTTATTAGCCTGATGTAAAGAGGTAGCATTGGTGTCTGAAATTTTTCATCGAATAAAAAAAGTGGCAATAGAGTACAACGTACACTCCCCTAAATCGTCAGCCTATTTTGCTCTGCTTAGTTTAATACATTGCAGAAATGATTCGTATGCAATTATACTTTATGACCAAAATAGAATTTTAAATGCTTAAAATATTTTATTGTTTTCTTTTTTTCTTTTTTTTCTTTGTATCTTTTTTGGTGTTGTTGTTTGTCATTGTCTGCTGCCTTGATGTGTATTGTAACTGGAAACTACAATCAAAAGCCTCGGAATATACCCATATATTTTCATAGAAAACTATAGAATGCAAATTAGTAAACTAAATAGCGTGTTTAAGTGCTTAATTAAGTAATAATAGGCTTTTGGTATCTTTATTGTGCAATGTTATTATGCGTTATATTCCATGACTGTCATTTTAACATTGTTGACACAAAACATTGATATAATTCAATCATACTTGGCCAAATAATGGGCAGCTTTGTTTCACAATGTGTCACCAGAGCCGCAATCAGCCAATTAGTTGTCAACATATATTTAGAGATAATTCGTACATGTTCACAGCTGCCCAAGAGCGGCATTAAGTCATATTATATGTGTTCGCTTCATAGTCCTTACAACAGTATTATAATTCTCTGGTGACGCTTTCCGCTTGAAGCAGATATAGTGCTGCCTTCATGGACACCTGGCATTAAACCATAGTCGGTTATATTATCCTAACATCGAGACTACCAGCCGTGGAACTAGTACCCTATATGATCTTGAACGTTCAAAAGGTATTTATGCCACTGTCAATTATAAAGACTTTGGTACTTACGGCCCGGAATTTTGAACCCGGAACTCCCGTACCTGGAGCCGACTATTTTCCGATTACACTTCCAAGTAATATTAAACTGATTTATAAAGAAAAAAGAAAAACTTATTTTAGTCTGACCTATGTCTGATATTAATACTTCACATAACATGTCGAATGATAACTAAAATATGAGCTATGGTTGACTGTGTGCATTGTGATCGGTCCGATTTCGCCCTGTAGTACCAAAGGCCCATCTTACCATACGCATCGACATCTTGATGAGATGGTTATCGTGTGACGTCACACATTTCCCAGCATGCAACGCGGTCCGCCATATTTGTGGTAAAGCCATTGTTTACTGATGTCTTCTTCTTCTTCTTCCAAATTAGTTCATCCCTCGGTTGGCCGAGTATTGTCGAACTATGTCTGTTTACAATTCGAAGATTAAATTGATTAGTTCGCAAAAGATGTCGTGTGTAATGGCTACAAAGTGCAAAATGACTATATTAATACACTGGAGCTATCGTGCGTGAAAAGGACTTGAAGAAGACTTATTTGATCGGTTTTGATCCTTAGTCGTCTTCGACAACAGCCTGATGATTTGCAGCCGGACATTGCTTATCCAGATATAGTGAACTATCTAGTGTTTCAGCAAAGTGTGACATCCAGCTGATTACTGGTGGGGCTAGATCATAGACTTGTGACTGGGTAGAACCACTGCGCACTGCAGGTTAGCTGGAACACCTTCACGGCCCTGACTCGAACTCGTGCACTGAGAGGCTGAGGAGTTGCAAGTCAGCAACTGATGGACAAGGGCACCGCTGAACTTTGGTTTTAAAACAGGGTCATTTATTATTTGTTCTATTTCAATTCTTTACATTATGTTATCCTATTTTTTAAGTTCCTTAAAACCCATTTTATGATTGTCATATTTATTATTTGTAATCAAATATCATTACATGCTCTTATCTCCTAAGCAGTCATTTTTATTTCTTGACTGCTTTTGCTTTTGTTTCTCCTGTTTATTGATAGATGAATTAACTGTCATTAAATGTCTGTTACCGTAAAATGTTTTCTTTTTAATTAACATTGTGTGGTTCTAAATAAAGTACTGGAACTTTAATTCAATATTCTATGAAAGTATTATTATAATGTAATGTAGGTTTGTTAAATTTGCTGAAATGTATGACGATAATAAAAATAAAAGCACTATGTGCTATCATTTATTGACAAATGTCAATTTGAAAGTAAAACCATTTTAAATAGTTAACTGTAACAGCTAGTTTAGGCTCATTCTGAGAACAGCTTGTTTCTGACACTTTATTAGAGGTGGCATCCGGCAGTTTGGACGAAACAGTTTTCTCTCATGCATTCAAATAAATGAGTGTTGCCTGTGAAGATCGCGCAAAATGCAGTTTATATTCCGGACTGGATCTTTCGGCTTTAAGGTGAATAGTTACTTGGTGTGAAGTTTTAGAAGTGATGATGACAAGAGAAATTCTGTCTGTTATAAGTGTTACTCAGGGATGAAGCCATACAGTTGACACTGTAGCACATGCCATACACAATACACAACCATTTATTTGTACCAATACAAGCTATCTAGGTTATGTATGACATTTTACTTTTGTCCATGTTGCCCCTGTCTGAAACTTGTTGTTTTAATAGTCTAGACCATACGGCTTTGGTTTGAGTGTCAAAGGCCAGGTGCAGGTGGATTAGCATTACTTTCTCACATGTATTTTAGGTTAAAAAAGAAATTAAACTATCCGAGTAATTTAATTACCATAATGATTATACATTTTTTTAAAGTCAACAAAGTTAAGATTTCTGCAGTATTTTAAGGCAAGCAAAATCATCGGGGTAGTATTTGCAACTTTGGGGAGTATTTTCTAGGCAGGTAGATACCAGTAAATACCACTGGTAAATACCGGGGGTTGAAATGAGCGCCCACCTTGCTCGTACAGCCACGTAAAAAGTAAAGCATAACACAATGCCTGTCATTACAAATAGGTATTTCCTATCTGAGATAAGCTGAAATCATCAAAGTGCCTATTTATAGATTTAAAAATAATGGACATTTAATGCGATATTTTTAAGATTCGCACTGTCAAACAATAAAGTTAGTGTAATAACAATCATTATGTATGAATTTCCCAAAATTTCTTTTGACTTTTAATGCAATTCAAAACACTTGAAAACGCTCAGCTACAATGAATGCTCTGTTCAAGCGCGAAAGCATGACGTCCGAAATGTCTCTCGTCCTTTCCCCTTTGTAATGACGGCTGGTATGGAGAAAAAGATTTCTGATTAGACATTTTGTGACAGTTCACAACACTACAAGAATTAATCATTGTCTTCATTGTCTGTAAAGGTCAATTTAAAAAAAAAACAAAAAAAAAAAACGTGCTGATGTGTTTATTCGCCTTACCACAAAGATGGCGGACAAACAGGTGCGCGCGTACCCTGGGGAAAAATCGATAACCATTTATAACTAGAAATTACACTAATCACTGAAAACATTCTTTCTTATGTGCACTATAATAGGTCAACATGAGAAAGTTATAAATAGCATAAATACAATAGCGCCCCGTCACTGTCGAGGTTGAGTGCCTACTGAAAGTAATCAAAGCGCTCAGAAGAGCTGTTTGGGCGGTGTAAGTTTAACTTTTTCGCTATTTCAGGTGTGCAAACAATGTTCAAAATTATCAAATGTAAATCAAATGTACAACTCAATGGAAGTTGGAAAGCAGGCAAGTTTTCAGTTGCAAATATACACTTATTTTAAGTATAGATTATACATTGGGACAAAAGTTACATCATGGTCGGTAACATCCGATAATAAAAACGTTTTTATTAGTATTAGATGTGTAATATTGACAAAATTGAATCCTGACAAAAGATATATCACATTATTCAGCATTGTGTTCTGGATTATTTTCTAAATTTTAACTTTTCACCCCAGCTAACTTAAGTTTTGCTATTTTTTATGTACTATGTCGACGTCTTCAAATCTGACCTTTCAATAATCTCATACATATCAAATTTGGATGAATAAAAAAAAAAACACAGTAATGTCATTTGTTTTTTACATTTAGATTAGAGTATACTTTTCTAAATGAAAATACACCAACAAATAGGTGAAAAACACACTTCTTAGATTTTGCTTTTTTAAGAACCTACCTCGCTGACCGCGATTGATCTTTTAGTTAAACAGGTAACAATATTAATGTTAACATTTGAAGCATGACGCGTTTAGTCTCCTTAGACATGCATATTTGTCATGTGCACGCAATACTTCTTCCCACGGATGAATAACGGATCGCGAGTAGTCAAAGTCATGCGGGGCCAATCCTGTGTCCTTCCGAAATCCAGCTTTCTCATAATTCTGGACGGTGTCGCAATAACTACAAATTTAACCGAAGCGAGAACAATGGCGATAGCAGAATAATACTGAACTTGTGAATTGTCACGGATATGCAGATTATCATCACTAATTGTTGAGACTTATGAATATTCCTAATAAAAAATGAAGTTAAAGTAAATAATCATAAACCCAATAAACGTTATCGCATACAAGTGAAAAACTGGTAAAGTTATGGACAAGAGTTTATCTCCCATCACTGAAAAAGAAATTGCCAGAAGTAATTTGTGGTTTCCTTTTTTGTGGACGGCTCTGTAATTGCACAGTATACCGACCATTCATACTTTTTGTAAATGTTTATCTCGCCTTAGAAAAACGCATTGTTATCATCCTTCAACTTAAGATTTAAACTTTTTTTCATTTGCGTGCATTAACTTCAGAATTCTTTTTATAATACAAATTTACATAGGAAATAAATTATTGACTTATAGCCTTGTGAAAAGTCAAATGTTATTTTAAACTTTCAAAGTCACAAACATGGGTGTACCCGCATAATTTGTGAATCGCATACGTGTATGTTGTATGCAAGATCATCAATGTGTCATTAGGGTTGAGCTTGAAACTAACTATCCAAAAGACCTGGGCCATCACCCTACCCACTGTATAAACAATTATATATCATCTTCAGGGGAAGATCGTGTGAGCGGAATATTGCACCACTTTAAATCAGTAAAATAAAATCCGCCATAGAAAATATTGTTTGCCAAAACTTAATTTCGTTTTGATTCATTATACCCATAACTTGTTGCTTAACTTCCTTTTTCAAAAACACCAGGGCTATTAATATTATCCTCATTCTCTTTGCAACATCAAAAATTCCATCTCACTTTTCTCATCTCTATTTGTTTTGTCACATCATATTTTGTTTCCTTCATAGCCATGTGTGCTGACCACTCCTTATGTTACAATTATGCCATCTCAAACTAATTCAGGAAATTAAGGAAATTAATTAATGCTATGTATGTTGTTGTTTCTTCTTAAAACATAAACAATTTGTGTTCCTTTTTTTTTCTTCAAGCTAAGTTCCAGGCACAAAAACAGTATATTTTGTTATAGAAGCGTTTCTTAATCTTTAATAGCTCTGTATGGTATATATCGTAAAAAGTTATAACTTTTGCGTAATCATTGGTTTCTCATTGAAAATTAATAAACATATTTGTATAGCTCTCATTACAATCCTAAATGTTTGGGGAAACAAAAACAAACAATCTTCTTCACCATATCAGACATGTGCCCATTGACCTGTTAAACTAGACAATCAACTGGCCGACCAAACATTAGTACTAAGCATACGAGCTGTAGTAAATACGTTCTCACTTTAACTTTAACTTTAGCACGCGCTGATGACTGACTTAGTTGTTATTTTTCCATCGCATAAGTTCGTCCACTAGGATGAGCGAAGGGGATCTCAGGTAAGAGACATAAGTCAATGTTTACACAAAAAGAGAAGTATGTTAATTCTTAATGTTGCCAGAAAAATACTTATTCCGCGTAATTGTTTAAACTTTGTTTATAAAATAACTTGTTTTGCTATTAACTATATGTTGCATGGTTTATCCAGTGGATATCTATGAAAACAGAGATTAAACCCCTTTTCCTTAAATTTGATAGGAGTGATACAGAAATACGGTTTAAGGTTAAAAAAAAAAAGGAATTCAGAAACCCTAATGGAATTGTAGCCCAAAGATTTCAGTTTTTAAAAAATGAGCTATTGTAACCTATGAAAGGCTACTCTTCAATAGCAGGTACAATAATAACGCCGGAACGTTATATTTATTTGTTTACAATTTGCAAAGTGTCTGTTTCACTGTCGTTCTGCGAAAGTACGACAGGCAAGGTCAATAATTTGACTTTGTTATTTCGAAAGGTCAATCATATTTGTTCAGTAAAATAGTCTCGTTTTATATTTCTTTTCTTAGAATTCTTAGTTTGAATATTTTCTGAGTAGCGTCAGTTTCCAAGAGAAAGCATACTCCAGGATAAGTTATTTTTGTTGAATAGCATGTATATATTTAGAATTCAGATTTTAGTATTACGCCTATCGTCATATAGATTAAACGATATTTTGTTTTGTTTTATTTCCAGTTACAAAATATGACTGAACAGAACTTTATCATTCATGTTTTATATTATATCTAAGGGGTATTTTCCTGTGTTAGGATAAGGCATGACTTAGGGCGTGCTATTTTTTTTATTTTAAATAAGTTCTTAGAAATCTTGCATGTATTTTTCTGTAACAAACAGGTCTTCATCTGTTTTAACTCCCGATGCAGGTGCTTACGGTTAGTTGTTTCACTTTGACGGGATGTTGTTATTTACACTGTTTGTTTGCTAGAAAAACCTTTAGGAAGTGCGAGGTTGGAGCGCTCCACAAACCAGGTTTAAGCACCCCAGTTGGCCCTTTTGCCGATTGACCGTTTTAAGGCGGTAACTGATGGTTTTTCTTTATGTGTGTTATGTCTCGTCTCTGTGTTTTTGTCACATTTGCATTTACCTTGTTTGCCTTTGTCTACTGGTAGATAAAATTTAAATATCTGTGAAAAAAAGGATATTTTCGTATTTACCTATTTATATTTCGTAGGCATATGTGGGTATTGGGAATATATTTTGATCAAATAAACCAAAACCTGAAAGATCTTTGATATTTTTGCCATTCCGCCATTTCCTTTGATTGCTGCAAGGCATTACTCAATTTACAGTAAGGGTTTCAATTGGAAAAATGCTATCAAACAATTGGTTTATTTTAAACAATTTTGAATATCCACAAAGGTCTCTGCAGTTAAAAGCAAGTTTTCATCTCAAACCAGTGAAACAGTACACGAATCGGTTGAGAAAGGTATGCACTATTTCTAAAATAGCATTTGTATCAAAGAACTATATACATTATACATGTCTTGTTTGTATTAAATAACGGCAGTTATCATGTCCGTTTTAACCTTATGTAACAAATTAAAATGTACATTTTAAACATTATTGCTATCATGTAGTTTGTTTAATATATATATATTTGCGGAGAAGTGAAAAAGCTCAATAAGAATCTCTTTCTCTCTCTCTCTCTCTCTCTCTCTCTCTCTCTCTCTCTCTCTCTCTCTCTCTCTCTCTCTCTCTCTCTCTCTCTCTCTCAGCCATTCTTCTCTCTGTTATTTTTAGCTTCGAATACATTGCTGCATATAACAGGGTGTTGTGTCAAATGACTGTGCATCAAAGTCTTCGAGTTGGTCTGCCGTAGCTACTTTTTCCTCATATAAGTTCTGTAGGTCAATTTCTGAAAATAAATAATTGCAGTGTCATGAATGGCAAAATTAAGAATGCACAACTGCTCGATAATTTCCGAAGAAAGGGGTGTTTCCTTTCCTGAAATGAGCATGTATCCGGAATGTTAACAATTGCTACATAAATTAGAATATGAGTGGTAACCAAAAAGCTAAAAAAACGTGTTTAGAAGGCAAAGACGAAAATAGAATGCAACATCGAATGTAATGTCCAAGATATACCGACATTTTAATCTCGTTTAAAATGTAAACATAAATATTTAAGCTTATTAAATAGAAAAGAACATATGCCGATCTTTTGAATTTTATGTACACCAGTTTAAAGACAGTATGTATGTAGATATAATAATTTTAGTTAGTTTTCACAAGCCCTACCCGAGATATTGCCTAAGTCGGACATAAATACAGTGGTTTGCTCCTGGATTTCCAATCAATACTATAATAAGTGCGACATGGCAACGCCCACACTTAATGACGTCCATTAAAGGCGAACAATTGCAGTGGCACAAATGAGATTCTACGTGTAATCAATCACCAGTCAAATTTAACATCACATACATGTTTTCCAAATTACAAAAGTATCATATAAGAAGATGTATCAATAGTATATATTATATGTGTTAACGACCCATTTTCGTAATAATAATTAAAAAACAACCAAACTAACGGTTTCGCGAAGAATAAACAAAAAGTGATTATTACCACCTGAATAAGCTTTAGGTTCCAAGCTTGGGGAGAACAGTTGAAAACGTTTTAGAGTAACGGAAGTCTCCTGAAAATGTTTAATTTAAGTGAGCAGATAGTGATAATTTTTATAGCCATGTTTTCTTCATTAGTATCCCATAGACACATTGATGTGTACATGGGCGCTTTTAAAAAAAAATCTAAAGTAAAGGCATAAAGTACTTTAAGGCACATCATTTGAATCTAACAATATAGTTGTTGCTTCTTTTTATAATTTCTTAATAATTTCAGTTTCCTAAACGCTTCGCTTTGCCAGCCCGTAACAGTTTTTTTTCAAAATGCTCATACATAGTTTCTCTTTCTATCACCCAAACTTACTATTTCCCAAGCAATCCTATGGTCTACTGGCCCGGAATGTCGTTACGCAACATTAGTCAAGTGGAACGTAAGGAGAAATGATTATTTCCAAGGTCGATCAAAGATTGGAAAACATGTTGCATTAGTTTGGCGACAATCGGCCTAGCGCGATTTTGTACCCAGACTATATATAACTTAATTGCGTAATATCATCTCATCTATCAATTTTGCAACTAAATTCACGCGAGTCCAATTTTATCCTTTGGTCTGTTTTGCAATTTATGTTTTTCTATATGCAGAGATTGTAGACTGTTTATGGACGCGTTTTGTCACATTTGCCACACATAATACTTATTATTTTGCAATCAGAAAATGCAATTTGTGCGATAACATCAGAATCATTGACACACTATATATATATTCTATTATGATGGTTTTAATCCATAAAAACGTCGTGTTAATATTATTAAATGTGAAAACTTCTCAATAGTCACTAGATACACGCGTTGGCATTCGGAAACTCTCACCAGAACGAATACAATAAATAAAATTTGCACAGGTGGACAAATACTAACCTCCCCTTCCTTCCAACAAATATGCCAAGGTGGATAAAAAACGAACACAGTCCATTTTGTCAAGGTGATCAATTACCCTGAAACTTGCAAGTTATGTAGTATGTGTTATTGTGTATTGTGTATATCAATGATATATACATATTAATTTAACTCGGATTCAAAACATTTTGAAAATAAAAATATTTACAAGTCCTTAAGATAATTGGGGACTATTCATCATCTGTCTACGAGTAGAAGTCCTGATGTAGGAAAATATTCTTTTCAAGATAATACGTACAAAACGTGTCCATTCTTTTATATGTGAAGTATAACAGCTGCATATTTATAAGTTACACTAGTAAACAGGAAGTAAAACTTAGTCATACTGAATATCAGCTGTCAAGTCACGGACAAGTAGCTAAATATCACGAGTTGTTTAGACTTATGAATATTGAAAATGCTCAAGCAAACGCAGACAAATACATGCATGAATCGCGGTAGTACATGCGCCTAAAGAGGGACTTAAACTGTTAAAAGGGTTTCCGATTAATAGATCGTTTAATAGATCAGACAAAACTAAGTTAATAACTAACACTGATTGACAACTTCTAACCTAGATTGAAAGATATAAACTGATCAAAAACCATTGTTATAAAACCGTCGCAACTAATTTCAAACCAAAAGAAGCAATGAACTTTACGGAAGATTCTAAGACAATCGAAGACGATCTTTATTTCAAACGATTCACGTATAAAGTAATGAAGCTGTTGTGAACCTAAATTCAAACGTCATAAAATCAACAAACGGTAGTGAAATAATTGCGAAACACATAGAAGAAATGTAATAGTAGCGATAACCCATCCTTGAAATTGCAAAACAGTCGTCCGGCTATGTACTGATTTAGTTTGCATAATCAGATATTATTGCTATAATTATTACATAGTTACTATAACAATATCAATGGCAAAAAAGAATTGTATATTAAATTATTGACAAGCTTATTTAATTTAATTCGAACCAATTTGCGTCGGTGCATATGCCACAAAATTTCAGACTTTATGTAGATAAAACAGAATAGTGTTAATATTGTCATAATAACAGCACTATATCATTTTTAAAGCCAATCAATATTGCTCCAGATATTTCAAAAATTATTTGTAAAAGTGCCTTCCCACGCCTCGCCATTAACAACACTGTTTGCCAAATACCTGGAATGAAAATTGTTATAAACTCCTATTAAGACTGGATTTACTTCTACTAAGTTTGAATAGTTTAACATCACTCACCAGCTTGAGGTTAGGGTATCTAATAATAAAAAACAGGTAATAAATACTTCAGTGAGTGGCCGAATGCCCAGGCAAGTCTTTTTATAAATTTGTGTTCATATATGAAAAGTTTAGATTCTATCCAGAACATAAAAACAGGACAAATTAATTCTGTCAAAAAAATATATTTCATTTACATATTAATTTATTTGTAAACTTCATGAAGTTGTCTGGTCTACCGAATTCAAATGCTATTTGCCATGCAGCTTGTAGTAAACGCTGAGGAGTAAAAGTTAAGATCAATCTCAAGCTCAAATATACAGAAGCCTATTAGGGCCATCTTGTCTTATGGATTCTTAATAATTACTTACCTTTTAGCACTTATGTGTTAAGACTTCTGTCTTATGACATATGTCTTTCGTGATTAAAAGGAAGAGCAACGGTAAGACATTAAATGGCGCACGAGATCTCAACAAAGGGAACATAGATGAAAACGATTTTTTTCAAGTTGGAGTAAGTAATAAACCCAAAATTAGTTAACCTTGATAATATTTAGTATAGCAGTTACATAATATAATATTGCTTATTCGGGAATTATGGCAAAACTGTAAATTCTTTCAATGTAAAAATGCTATAATTATTTTATACAAAAATATGAACATACAATATGTGATATAATTTTCTACACACGATGCCACACCTTATACTATCAGGTTGCATTATTGTTCAGTAAGTGCTATTGGGACGACATTATGAGCAGCTAAGTCCTTATAAATATAGTCCAATTCATGTTTATATATGGGGGAAAGAGGCAATGCGGTAAGATCAATCACGGAGTGTGTTCGTATATTTTTAAATAAATTTCACAAAAAAAGATGGCGGTGTATATTCTGTGGCTACATCTGGTGTACCCATCTTACATTATCTACAGCGGTTATAACAGGAAGTACACGGCTAGATTTGGTAAAACAATATTTTACTGTGGATTTACTATTATTTAAAATTTTCTATTGTTCTTTTTGATAAATAACATCTAACTATCGTTGCGACAGCTTAAAAGAGTTAATGATACTTACAAGTAACAACTTACGACATCGAACTGGTTACACACCTGAACGTACTGTTATAAGTAACATTTCCTATGAATGCGGTTATAGCACTGGTTACCGTTCCATGTGGAAACATTTGTTAAATGAACATAGAATAAGAATCTGAGAGAAAAAGTTCCAGCATGAGAAATATTGACACTGAAGGAAGTACTATTCGGAAAGTTCGCCAACTAAAAAGACTCAAGTACAGAGCAAATGGACCCAATTATGTTTGGCATGTTGACGGATACGATAAGCTGAAACCTTGTGGCTTTTTTATTCGCGGTGCTGTTGATTGTTACAGCATAAGGATACTTTGGTTCGAAGTTTCACAAAGTAACCACAGTCCCGCAGTCATCGCCATATATCGTCTTGAAACACTTAAGAAGCTTGGGGTTGCCCCAAGTCTTCTTCTTTGTGACCACGGAACAGAAACAGACTCTGTCTCTACTCCAGCCGTTTTGTTTCGGTACAGTGATACAGATCGTGTGTCCGGTCTTAGAAGTGTATGGGTAAAGTGTTTTTAATCAACAAATAGAGGCTTGGTGGGGAACCATGAGACGACAAGGAATGCAATGGTGAGTTTGGTTTTGTGTTGTTGCTTTTTCAAAGATTTTAAGGATAGTTATGAGTTTGACAAATTAAATCCTTTGCTTATCGAAAGCTTTAAGTTTTGTTTTACCTACTTCATTCAAGCCGAATTTGACAGAATACCAGTAAACTGGGAGATGCATTCCAAACGAACACAAAGAAATGCACGGTTACTAAATGGAAAGCCAGATAGGGTGTACTTTCTTCCTGAACTGAAGTATTTGGCGGTCATGATTTTGGGAAGAATGTCGACCAAAAAGATGTTGATGTATGTTGAGAAATGTACGGCTTACGCAGGACAGTATGTTGTCAGGAATTTCAAGACTTGGCTAAGTTACTTATACCTGACCTTCAGTTTCCTATAACTGTTCAAGGAGCACTTGAGCTATGCAGGGAACTGCTGGAACTCATTGACGAAACAATGGAATAATCAGTGTAATATCATGACGTCACATGCTATGTACTTGTGGAATTATTTTCTACCAGTGTCAGTGTCTTTGTCACAAAAAATGTACTCACCTCTTGCCATTACTTTCATATCCTTTTCATATCACTGTTGTAAAAGTCCACTATTTGTTGAATTTCGCTAAATATTATGTTTGACTATGTACAACTTTACACCTATGAATAAAATTGCATTTTTGTTTTATTGCATTTCTTTGCTTATATGAGGATCATTTTTGACGATACCGCTTGCGGTTTTCTCGACTTTATATTCACCTTGTCTAGCCACCTTTCTAGTCTTGTCGTTAGAGCATTGGGCTTCTAAACCACAGCTTCTCCCTGCTCAGAGACCGCTGTGAGTTCGATTCCCACTGGGATCGACAAAATGCAAATTATGAGAAAGTGGGCAGTTCCTTACGGTGGATGGTAATTCAAAGGAACATTGGTTAGGTGACCTATCCGTCTGTGTATAACTTAATAGTTAATATCATGCTGCCCCATACATCGATAAATTTTCAAATAACAAGCCACCTTTGCTCACCGGCGAAAGACTCTTTTTGTTAGCCAAAGGTCGTAATATAAACTTTGAAAGTCAACGCAATCGCCGCGTGAGGCACCAACGCTCATTTGTTGTGTCGCGTGTCCCCTTCGCTTCCCTCGATATCTCTCCACCAATGTAGTTTTATGGCAATAGATAGATGGATGTGAAAAATCATAAAATCACAACCAAACAGACATATCACCACATCACATCAAAGTATAGTAGATATTGCGACACTGACAGAAGTAAAGGAACGGACAATTTGAGAAAGGATGAAGAGTCGCAAACAGTTGTGAAATGTAAATGTCATAGGAATGTGCTTGTGGAACGTTGACACCAAAGTTTGGAAAATTAACAATTTCAAAAGAGAAGTCAATCTAGACTTGGTATTTGTATAGTTTGTTGTTATTTTGCATCGTCCATTGAGGTTATTTGAAAAGGTGCAACTTTATTTCAAATCAACTGTTTGCACATAACATAAACACAATGAGATAATATTAGAACATCAACAATATTGCCGAAAACATAAACAAGAGTGCCAAAAAGCCGCTCTACCGCTCACCTTAGACCAGTTGAAACATAGACGGGGCTATTTGTTACATGGTCATAATCGGAACAATCTTTGTAGATGCTAAATGTCAAATATCGAAGATCTGTGCCTTGTGCTTTCTGAGAATTATACCCATTTCTCTCGGTGTCAGGTGTATACATGTATGTATCAAGAAAGCAACCATCAAATATAAAACAGGTTTTCTGTGATAATTCTCCCTGTTTGACGAGTGGCATGTTTTAGTGTAATGAAAATATGTTCCACCTGGTGTTTGACCAGTTGTTTTCCATGTGGTAATACTTGAAACCGGAAACCTTTCTTTTCTGCGTGTCTCTTTACTCTTTACTTCACTGAGTGACTTTTAAAGTTCTTAAGTACAAATAATATTTTTATGAATACACACTATTTTTTTATATAGTTTTGGAGACAACATTCTCCATCAATACCAGTGAACTTTTCAATGATTTCTCTAGTATATGAGGAACGTTTAACTTCCATGTATGCCAACTCGGCCATATCATTTTTTTCGCTTGGAACAAAGATTTTCTTGGCATAATTCATGATTGTTTCAACTGTGTGTTCGCCATTACTGTTGAATACATAGATTCTGGTACCTCCTCCTCTCCGACTTGTAACTTGTCTTTTCCTCTCGTTTGATGAAGCCATCCAATCTGTAAATTTTATGTTGCGTCTCCCACTTACGGGGGTCCTGAAAAGATATAATATGATAGTATATGTTATATACATTTATAAAACATAATTAAGGATGAAAAACATGTTATTGAACTACTAACTATTTTAGAAATTTCAAGAATGCATCGTCTCCCTAGGCTTTGGATATATATCTTTGGCAAAACAGATCATGTTATGTATTCGCCCTACATTTAACATTTTGCAACAAAAATATCTTAAGACATTAATATCACAATAAATTACAATGGATTTCACATTTTCAATACTTTTGAAACGAACATTAACTCCAAATATTAAAAACAAAACAAATTTAATTATGTAAATTTTTTTATGTATTTCATTTTGTTCCTATGTCTTGTGACTTCTGTCTTATGTAATTTGTATTATGTATTAGGAATTATGTCTTATGTAATATGTCTTATGTATTTTGAGTTATTATTATGTCTTATGACTTCTGCGTCTCAATCTTTGTCTTTCCATGAAATCAAGGTCACGGGGACAATGTTGAATTTTCTACCGTGACGGTCTTTGGTAGTTCACCTGAGATGTTTAATGTTTATGGGGCGGGGCCGATGGATTATGCTGATAAGTTCGGTTTATGAATCAATGACATGGGTTATTTATCTTAGCTATTCTAATAGTTTTGACTGACATTAGCATAATATTTGTATTTGAAGTACATGTAAATACACTGAAACATTTGGTTAGTCATACTTACTAACGATAATATTACTACTGTATTAGTCGTTGTGACATTTATTGTAAGAAGTCAAAATTACTGGAAATGGTAAAGTCGGCCATAAGGCATTGATCTTTTGGATTCGGGCAAGTTTGTATTATCCTACAACCCACCTAGGCTTCGTTAATTTTGACACCATAGCAGTACTTTGAACATAGATATTGATGTAATTAAATTTATGATGCTTTGTGCCATATACCCCTGCCTACATTGGCCTAGCCATTTAGGTTATGATGTTTAAGAGAATATGTTGACAGACGACACAGGACAGAAGCCAGTCACAATAGCTCACAAAGGCCATATTTTTTTTTCAGAGTATAATTGAATTATGTATAAAAATTACATACAGTAACAGTCAATGATCAGATAAGGACATGTGTCAACTGTGGATACTGTGCGGATGTATTCTTGACTTATAATGCTCAGATTAATAATAACATGTAAATCTTACAAGTAAATGTAAGTTAATAAGTAGGCCCTATGTAAGCTCTAACCACAAAGGAAAACACGACTGCTGAGGTACATTACAAATATACACTAAATAACAGGGGAGACATTAACATTATTCAACACTAAGTAAAGCAGACGACCCGACATTGGACGGGAGGGGCTTTGCATTGGCACGGACCTTTCTTAAAAGGTCGAGGCCTAAAATTGATGGCTTAGCTGAATTCAACTGAATTCTAATTCTGTTTATAAATAATAGCTGGCGAGTGCTGTTCTTGTCTGTTTGTGCGTCGGTCTAGCATACAATGTTGGGTTGGTGGTTTTCTTGTCTGTTCATTCGTCTACCCCTAGTGATATAACATGTTCAGAAGCTCGCATATTCAAAGCAGCTAAATAACACCATACATTATATACTTCTTACATAATTTTTAACGTTTGTATAAAAAATTTAGCACATGCAAAACGTGCTTTCTGCATTTGTTGATAATAACTGAGGGTCCGACACGAGGCCTAGAGATAGGACCACATATTCAAAATCCCTTTATCCCATATTTATATAATAAAAGTACACATACAATGCATTTTAACTTACAAAGGTGTTTAATTTTTAACATTTTTAACATTTAAGCGCTATAACCGATGTAATTGTAACATGTCATTTTTATTTTGATTAAATCAAAGGTTTTTACCTAGGCCTGCAGGTAGAGCCGCCGTTAAAACCTGTCCGTTTTTTTCTATATGTATAATATACTATATACTGAGAATAAGAGTTTACATGGCTTCTAGTCTGCACTAATTAAACGTTGCATAATAGAGACAGATGCCATAAAAGCAATAAAGATCAAAAGTCATTGTTTACATAATAATATTTTGGTACTGGTTGAATATTTCACTGATTCACTGTGACACTGTTAGTAAAATTTTAGTGCGCACAACGTGTTCTATATGCAGTATTAATGACAATGATGAATACACAAAAGTAAACAAAATATGAACTGCATAAGTAAAGTGTATTTAATTTATCTTCTGCAACATTGTAGAATAAACCAATGTCGATAAAATTTGGGACACAGAGTGACACTTGTGTAGAGATTCTTTTCTACAATATCAGCAAAAAAATGTTATGATATTCGACGTATGTCAGTCTATTAATATTTCAGTATTATTATAATTGACTAGACCTACTAAATCTACTTACCAAATCTTCATCTTCACTGCCCTGTTGAAGTGATTCTTCCGCCATGTTGAAGCGATTGTTCATTTTGCCGCGCTTTCCATTTCAGCTCTACGTAAGTCATAAGACATAGGTAATAACACAAGTGCTAAGACGTTAGGCATAATTAAGAATTCGTAAGACAAAATGGAGCTAATAGGCTTCTGTACTTATGATTATTTCACTGGGAAGGCCACTGTATTTGCGTATTAAGGTCATTTAAACCTGTGTTATAATGCCATTATGTATTATGTACATAATATTGTCTTACTTTTTTCCAGATACTTAGCACTTATATAGATAAAAGACAAGGACATTTTCATATCTTTATTATGTATGATTTTAACAAATATGGCAAAACATTTTGATAAACACATATAAATATAAACTCTATACAGTTACCACACAAAAGCATTTAAAAGTAAATGGTAGATTATGCTTTATTTCATATAAAACTCATGTACTTGTAATGTCCATATTATTATCACAGTTACATCATAGGTTTCACACTCTAACTAGTGATATCTGTAGATAATAAATAAACAATATAAAACAATATAATAAAAAGATCCATTATCAACAAAAAAAGAATACAAAGATTTTTGGGTTTACAGTGTTAGTTGCCTCGAAAAATACTATATGTTCCTATGTAATCTTCGATAGTACACTTGACAGTGTAGCAGAAAATTCATTTAAAGGGCGCACTGTTGTTTTCTTAGCAAATTCCTCGATACTGCCAATTCTATGGCAATCGTATCGGAGTCACAATTGCGTTTGTTGAACTGATTGTTATTGCACTATTTCAGTTACGTCTTCGTTATAGCCTGCTACTGAGTAATATACTGCTTGTTAAACGATATGACCCGATAAATTTGGAACACATGGTTGTTTTCTTGCAAATAAAGTTCACCCGGATCTCGTCACACGGTTGAGACATCATACCACTGCAAAAGAACGGTTGTATAGAAAGCAAATAGTGGTGCCAATGATGTCGATATTTGCTGTCAGTAGTCTTCTCTTAAACAAATCCATGAAAATGTTGTTGTTTTTATTTCGTAATCAACCAATAATAACTTAATCATACAAGGGCAAATGTGAATTTTATACACGTGCGTGTTTCTTTCATCTAGTGGATACAATAACTATTAGAGTAGCAATTCAGAATTTAAAATTGTTTTAAGGCCGACAGGTTAAATGAGCTACCCGACCGACACCTTGAGCCAGACATAATATCGAGGAATATGCAAATAACATTTGGTTGTATGTGTCATACACTATGTACGAGTTGCCTCGCAACATAACAACTATTATTTCAGTAGGTTAATCCTTTCTTTGCAAAATGGTTTCAAATATATCTGTAGTTCTAATTAGTTTGGCATCGCTTGTTACAATAATAAAAAATAAAAGGAAAATATTTTTATCCTGATTTTTTCTATTAGTAAATGGTGTTAGATAACACCTGTTGAGTAGTAGAAATATGTCAGTACAAGTGTTTTAATCAAAATCAAATTTAACGGAAATCACCATTGCGGCGATAAATAAATAAATTAGGAAAATACAAAAAGTCAGATTGAGTACATTTATGACTTACACAATCTAAATATTTAAGTTGGGGTAAAAGTCGAATAACTAAACTCAAAAATTTTACCTATGATATGTAATCATTATAAAATACTAAAACAAAACTGTTTGCTATCGCGATAGGTAAAAGCTGTTTATTTTATATATGCAATTCGTCGCTTACAACCTTTAAGCTTCCTTCTCATGTTTTTCTAGAACAAAATAAGAGTGTGAGACCGGAACATCACTGTTTATGTCCATCTTGCTCGGCCCAACCACGATAAATTTATTGTTCTTACTAGATTTCGTTTCACTTTCTCGATGTCCAGAATTTCCAGTCTGTCCCCCATTGGACTGAAAGACTGCGCTGTCATACTGATTCATCTCATAAGCCGCGGGAATATATTGCATTACTCCGTTGATATATGAGTATGAATCCTCGGGTGCAGGTTTTGCCATTGCGCCGATGTGCGAGTACGTGTCCGGCTGGAGTATGGATGAATCAGTTTGCGACGTTTCGTCACCTACATGGCTATAAGGTTGTTCGTTGTTTCCTGGCGAACTGTGAAAATGTCCTATGTGGTTATAAGTGGAGTCCTGTACTGCTTGCATCTTCTTATGATTAACATGATTGTACGTCGGTGTATTTTCCAAACTTGTTAATTTTACAATAACCCACGTCACAACTGTTTCCATCGAGTCGCTGCTTAGATTGTAGGTAGGATTAGTATTCGCTGTAGAACTCATATCATATGCACCGGTCATGTCAGGAGAATGTTCGTTATTCCCCTTCGAGCATTTACCAAGAAGTATCTTGCAATGACCTCTGCAATAATGCAATAGCCTCCATGAAGATTGTCAGTAAAAGGAAGTACATACAATAATATGTACGGATATTAAATTCTTTTGACCAATCCACCTAGAACATCCCAGTAGTTAATACAGACCAGGCACGTGATAATTCCGTTGAACATATTGGATTGTTAGGCTGACTGAATCTCAATTAAACACGTCTTTGATTTATTTAGTTCTAAAATTGTTAAGACATTAAAACCTAATGCAATTTGTGAAATATATATATCTGGAAACTCGAAATGCTTCGACGTTACTTACAGTTTTAACAACATTACAGGTTTGTAAAGCTGATCTTTTTTCGATTTTCAGTTAATAAAACGATAAAGTTGTAAAGTTGTATAATAATAATGATGATGGTGATGATGATGATGATAATAATAATATTTTTATTAATAATAATTATAATAATAATAATATATTGTTGTTGTTGTTGATGATGATGATTAACATCTACCACTGCGCTGATTTCAGTGACCAACACAATTGGACATACAACCAAAAGAAACCCCGCAAAACCTCCAGGGAGTGGCACACAATCCACAAGAAGCAACACACCATCAATAGTTAGCAGCACGTCATCAACATATTCTCTCAATGGCTCAACTATGAGACACCTTTCCGCAGGTAAAACATATATAACATGATTCAATTTGACACCTAGTTTAAGCTTAGTTGTTAACGTAGATTATAAATTATGCTATAGTATTAAGTAGACATGTCTTTCGGGTGTCAGGCTAATGTGACTATGTACGGTATCATGTTGAGTGTTCACGGCAATTTTATACATTGAAGGCAGAGTTATGCCTATATTCATGTCTAGTGAAAACTGTCAGCATATTTATTGGAGGGGACGTTATTGCTCAATTTTAATAATAAAATATGCAACAAACAAACAAACAAGACAAAAATCGAGAAAAAATCGAACGGTTTTCAAAGTACCAGTTTAAAAGATCTATTGCATACTACTGCCGTACTGGTACTACATGTATTATTAGAGTCGGAAGAAGATCAGGACGAAAATGCCCAGTTATTACGAATGAACAAAATTCACCACATGCTTCGTCTTGCTCCCCAGGTTCCAGCGAGCCATATAAGGCGGCCATTGCTGGTTCTGTCGCTGTTTTCGTCATCATCGTCGTAGTGGTTGTGTATTTTATTTACAGAAGGTAACAAACCACAATGTTTCCTGTTTTAAACAATTTAATTTACTTATAAAACAAAAGAAACTGATTTTGTAAAAGTTTGGTAATAAGGAGGAGGAGGATGGTGTATTTTCCTGCAAGCTGCAGTTTAATGTGGATTCCAACGGACACACTCCACTGAAAACTATAGGTGTGTACAATGACCAGACAAGTGACTAAGACATTTAGAGTGGGGATTATTATTCTTGAACTTGGAACACCATTTATTACCATAGGGCCTGTGATTCTCAGAGGATTGAGCTCGAAAGAATCCAGAACTGCACAGTACATTGTCAAATTAGCAGAAAACCACGTCATATTACATTCGGTCTTATTGTTGCATTCACTTGGTCGATTTAAATAACTGATGGCTAAAGTGAGCGGCACAACTTTACTGTTTAAACACGAAGGAGTCTCACTGATATTATCTGTTATGGAAATATTATATGCGACACTACTAACACATAGCTGAAGTATTGCACTGCACCATCCTGGTGCACTGTTAGTACCTCTAAGAAAGCAGATGTTCCATGGCAACAATTTCTGTAACTGCAAACAGACGAAAACACATAGAGATAGAAACAGTTATATAATCACTCAATAAACTGTCCCAGTTATAACGAGATGCACGCACACGCACGCACACTCACACACACACACACACACACAAAACACACACGCTTATTCACTCTCACACACCCAGCACACACACACACACACACACACACACACACACAACACACACACACAAACGCTCGATATAATTAAGAATGAGACAAAAAAAAAATAGATTGGACAAAAATATATAATTGATATAGAAAATGTTAAGTAAGAAAATAGGTTGATCACAATAAGAAAGTACCTGATATATGCAGCATAAGCTCGACTTTATAGAGATAATACAGACACTATATAAGCAGAAATGTACGAGTAGCATTGCATTTAATGAATGCCCTTGCCGAAATGAAAAACAAGAGAATTCAAATGTGTTTTATAGAAGAGAAATCTAGTTATAACATGTTAAGCGATTATGCATAGAGAGTTTGTCGCTATAGAAGGTTGCAAAATATAGGATATTAAAAATATGTCAAGCCAGTCATACGACTAATGCCCTTGAAGAGAATCATCTAGAGAATTAAATGACATTCTAGATAGAAACATTGTTCGGAGCTATAAAAACTGAGACATGGCTATTCGAAACAAACCCTTTTGCATGTTAGCATGTTTGCATACTTCACTAATCTGTGACTGAATACACATTTGGCTAAGAATTAATTGTGTAGTCTGCACAACTGGCCAACAAATTGCAATGTATATGTTCAATAATGGTTACTTTTGACGTTAGTCTTATTGACGCATATGCAATTGCACTGTTTATACACGTCAGTAGACATTGAACAAATTATGAGAAATATATCCTCTGGTTCTAATGCTTCGTTGTCAGAGGACGCAAATGAATTCCAACCATGAAGCCCTTTCGGCAGGACGACAGACCGGTAAAGGGTTCGAAGGACAAATGGAACCAAGATGAGTACCATAGTTGGTCATTGCAATTAGCATACCTTGTAGTTTTATACAAGCGTCGCCTATGTTTGGGAATGGGGCACATTTAAAGACCTAAGTGTGTATAATCATAAGCGTCTAGAATTATGTTATTTCAAGTTAAAAAGTCCTACAGGGTTTGGTATTACCATGTGCGTAAAACACACTTTCAAAACGCTTGTTTAGATTATGTGTAAACCGCCGCTTTTTGCCTATTTGTGACATATCTAAGCAGGGCATTCAATACATTTATTGACATTGACACCAAAACGGTGAGCCAAGGAGAGAAGTGATTGCCGTAACGCAAACAACTAGTCATCTTTGTTACACCTGCTAGACAACATAAAATGCCTTACAGCTATCATTAAAGCAAACAATTAAAAGTACAAATCTCACACATAGTGTTCACTTTCTCTCAATGTGAATGCTGCAATCATACAACAAAGCTTATTTTGAAAGCCATCCTACTGCCAATAATTGCGTGTAGATGTGCCTTGGTTAGAACTTTCCCATACAATTATACAGATGACACTGTTATTGCGCGATAGCTGAAAGGATCGTCCCTTCGCTTGTTACCACCTGAATAACGTCTAAAAATTACAATCAACAAACGCACAACTCAAGAATGACGTCGTTTTAGGTTGTATTTTGGTCGCGACCTCGGTGACCATAATACAATGTTGAATCAACGCCGAATTCTGGTTATAGATAAGACGTCGAAAAAGGACATCATATCGAAGTAAAAATATCGACAGAAAAATAATGCGTCACGATGTATTTTTTGCTGACTAAGTCAGGTGAATGTTACCAGGACAATAAATGATCGAGGCCCGACTGAAAAACTAAAAAGCGCCTAGAGCGATTCACCATGTTATTTTAACTTTATATTAACTTAACGACACACTTTATAATCTTGTGTAGCATGACGCAGATTAAAATATACATCAACCTTATGGTTTGATTGTCAATCCGTCAATTTTAGGTTGAATTTTAGCTAAAAATTGTCCGATACGGGTTTGCTTCCGGTCGATATATGGTAAAAGTGTCTGGTCGAATAAATGGCGAAAGAATGGTGTCTAAAAACTTTCATTTTTGGACAGTAAACCCGACAGTCATATGGCGTCGGACGTCGGCGGAAAATTGTCGTCGTGGCGACATCGTGTGTTTACTGGGTATCCGTTTATTTCAGGAAGATAATCATGACGTTGCCTTGTTGTTTACAACTTATCGAGCACTGGCGACAAAGATTCTTCAACATACCATAAGCCTCATCCAATAAGAAGCTGCTATACGATGTCATGTTTTCACATTTTTTCCATAAGTATGTGCTAACGAGGGAAGGAGTTAAACATAAACCAGAAAGCCCTTTACCGAAGTGAAAGGAAATGGTTCATATATGTATTTTGTTAAAACTTAAAAGCATACCGCCAAACATGGGTTCAGCCAGTGGCTTTAAATAATATAAATGTTTATAGAATACATATATCAGTAACACGATTACTCACCATGACATAATATCATTAACAACGGTATCAATGTATTCTGATGCATTGTCAAATTTGAGTGCAATTCGTCCGCTTTTTTATAATTTCCAGCTACGCATATTTAAACGCCATTTTGCGAACAAACAGATGAAGTTTACTCTTTTGGTAGTTTATGAATTACAAACACACAGAAAATGTTCTTTTCGAACAGCGTGATTATTTCAAGCCTGTGTAATATGTTATTATTATAGACATTATTAAGTCCATAATGAAGGTTGTCTCACATTTAAACATATAACCTCCTAATATATGTCTATAAAGGTGTCACCGCAATTGTTAGAGGTTGTTCAAAATTGATTGTAAGTTAATATTTAAAGGTGCTTTAGGAACGAATTGCCAAAGACTGCCAAACATAAATCGTTTTCATTATCTACTTGTTCATACATGTAATTATTAACTATTTATTCTGTTATACCTTTTTAATTTCACTTTTTATGTAAAATCTGTTTATAAACCGTCTGTTAACGAACAATTGATAAATTCAAATCCAAACAAATATATGAACACAAATAAATTTTCTGCTCTTCCTGCATGCTCAAGTCCTTTTTATATAGGCAGGTGTATTTCCCATGTGTATACGCACTGGTCTCTTTCAATGAAAGATTTAGACTGCCAAAGATTGTCAAAGGAAATCGTTAAGTATAGGGCACAAACGACATGCAGGCTATTTGACATTGACACTTTCATGGCGACGCGCTGAAGTGCAGGCGCCTATATATGGAATGCTCACTGAAATTTGCACTTGGGGAAAGTTTGTTTTGTGAACATTCTAACTCTGATAAAATACGGGACCTATTCTATTCGTGATTTTTTTTTTTTTTTTTGTGAGTCTGTAACTTTCATGCAAATATGGCAAAAACGAGAGATTTTGGTTGATTTCTTTCGTAATTAAAATTTCGCAACCGTTAACGTAAATGTACATGGAGGCTGTACGGCCTTACTTACGAAAGTAGATAAGAATACTCTTCGCTACGTCCTTCGATGTTCGGACTGCATGTAAACAAATTGAGATTATCTAATAGCAACGAAACAGTTCATAGCCAGTTAAAGCTAGTTCTGAACGGTCTATTGATTATGCTCGGTGAAATCTTACTTTAGATGCAATGTTTATGCAACATTTAAAGATACTCGCAATATAAACAAATTATTTCTCTAAGGTCGGCACAAAAGTTTTCAAAAGGATCTTATTAAAGATTTGGATGATTCAACAGGTGAAACCATTGTCCATGCCATAACTAAATTAACCATGAAAATTGTCGAGTCACTGGCATATAGTCAAAAATAAAGGGTAAATGAGATAGGGCGAGTAGGTCCTTTTGAAAATGTTTTAGTTTCTGTAGGTAATTAAGCCGACAATTACACGCTTGTATCAATGGCGAGCGTGTACCTATATTCACAGGGCATCGATTCATGTCCAAAATCATATTAAACGGCCATTGTAGAATATTAGGGACATTTCTGTTATTATTTTAGTTACGTGTGTAAGTCTAGTGATGTTGAAGATGTCTAAATCTATCTCCAGTTACTACACATTATTTAACGTACTAAATAATTAATTAACCTGGCCTAAGTAATAAAATATAAAAATTTCAATTTTTAGGTTCTATTGTGTTGGGGATGTTGAACGTAAAGTATTGCCGCAATTTTCAGTGTGATACTTCGGACGTGCGATAATATACTTTAAATGTCTCTCCACGGTCATTTGTTCAATATTTTCTTCAATTAGCAACAATGATAACTAGAAGATTGCGTTGCCTTATCATGCCATTAACAGTTCAATGCACATTACCTGACCTCGGCTCAACCAGGCATATAACGAGAAGTTATTTACATGTACATTGTGTAATCATGGGAGGATATTATTAATGAGAGAACTAACATTACGAGGGGTAGGTGCGGAATGGACAAGTCTTGTGGTTTTTGTTCTATGTATCTCCTATCCTAACAAGGTACATACCCAATTGTATTTGCGATAAATAATGCTAACTGGCCTATCAGTATATACACATTGTAAAATAGTTGAACATATAAAAAAACATTCATTGTCATATCTGTTTAGTTATACCATCTTTGTCAGTAGAATATGACTTAACGATATGTATTCATCATGTAGTTAAAACAAGTTTGCGTGTGGTATATTGTATAAGCAGGATTGGTTATTAAACTATTTAATGGTTCATGTCGCATTTGACTCGATGGGTATACAAAAGAATGATTCATTTCCTATACGATGTACACAGTTTGTGTCTAGGAGGTCATTGAATTTAATAGAAGTATTTGTCCAAAAGTATATATATGTATATATTACAATGGTTTACTAAAAGAATTTGTAACAATACTTAGTGCTCAAATTTAAGTCCATTAAATGCACAATGACTAATAAATCACTAGTCCCATTAAACATTATATAAATTCACATCAAATAACTAAAATAAAATATCTTAAGCTAACACCAGTTTTGTCAGTTGTGTTAATGAGGTGTAGTGTCATTTGAAAATATTTTAAAATACCAAGATGGAATTGTTTGATCACGTTTTTTTTTTTTTTTTTTTTTTTAACTCTCGTCACCTGAGAAATGCAGTTTAATTCAAATATCTTTGTGTTTGACTTTCTTCCTTTCGCGAGCAGATAATTTTACATTTCAAATACAGATTTTTCTTTCATTGAAACATTGCACTGTTTGATTTTGGCAGTTTCTCAAAATATCTTTCATGTTCTTAAATCTTTCGCTTAATTGGTCCGTAAGATATAATTGTAAAGTTGCGGTTTCTTTTTTATTTCATCCCCTAGATAATCATACGGTCTAATGATCCGAAAAGTCATTATGAAACATTTGTTGAAGATGTCATGTAATGATGTAACTTTAACCAAAATCGCTTGAAGATTAGAAATTATAAACGTGTCATCAAGGAGACAATCGGTCTCGCGTGACTTCGTACCTGTAACTGTCAAAACTTAATGGCTTTATTTTTATATATCAATTTTGCAACTCACTTTAAGAGCGTCCACAATTATTTACATTATATTATTCAGCGAACATGTAAATCTGGCTGCGGGGTTTGTGCACGTTTAAAAGACTGTTTATGAACACGCTTTTGAACATTTGACACATACATTATGTTGTTGTAGTTGTTTTTCTGTTGTTCTTGTTGTTGTTTGTTGTTGTTGTTGTCGTTAGAAAATCCACCTCGTGTGATAACATCAAAATTGTTGTCACGCCATTTGTATTACATTTTGCTGGTTTAGAAACTTCGCGTCTAATAAATTTATAATAAAAAGTATTTTAAGCATTCTTGGCATTGACTAGTCACTACAATTATGTTCTAAAAGTATCGAAAATGGGTCAATTAATAAGATATGATGGTGTAATCTTGTACTAGGATCATCAAACATGGAAAAAAAAACTTTATTTTAACTGTTCCACAATATATAGATTAATTAACGCGCGTCAAAAGATACCCGATTTGTAAGGTGATGCAAGGTTAGGTGCATCGTAACTCTTCCGTGACGCGTTGTTTGTTTTGTCTTCGGATATTCTTAAATAAACTGTGTTTGTTCCGTTTAAGCATTATAAAGGCAGCGGGGAGTCAAATACATTAACACACAATTAGTCTGGATTTCTATTGTATAAATCGAGAACCTACATCTTCTAATTAACATTTGTAGCGACCAATAACAACAATATTCGTTTTCCTTTAAAGTAAATAATGTTTGTGAATTAAATAAATAAAGAACAAATATTTATTGCCACGAATTTGTATGCATCAATGAAATACTCTGCTTCATCAGTCAAATACTTTGCGAGCGAATTTTCAAAGCAACCTGTATAAACACGCTGGTATCATCATGTACTATGACGATATCTTCTTGAGCACTTTATGACGAAAGGCCAAACTTTTTTAAAAGACCTTTTGATGTATCGCGGGCCATATATGTATAGTACTCGATAATTGTTCTACAAATCACGTTCTTATAAAATCGCCTTAAATAGTAAAACAAAAATAGTTTTTTCTTTCACTAAGCGGAATACTTTGGGGCTTTTCCATCAACAAAGTCGGTGAGAATCAGTCCTCCGTCATTTAAATGTTGTTTTTCATTGTCCTATATCCGACAAGGTACAATTTCCAACTAAATCTGGTCCATACTTTTGAACAGTATGTTCGTGATGAGCCTACTATTCCGTATGTGTATGTACCAATCACTTATTCTTACATTTGTACATCTAAGAACATATGTATACATGTTGTTTGTGCCCTTTGATTTAGCCATACGTAATTCAATCCGGCGTTTTCATGGCTACAAAGTGTATTTTGACCTCAATGGCCGACGAGTTCCTATTGAGGTTGAATCCAAAGTCGTGTTGCAATGCATTTTAATTTGTATACTATACTTTATATCACAAATACTTAAATCATAAAACATTACCTAAGGATGTACTATATCGTCTATACAGTATGATTATCTTTCAAATTCTCCATAGACGAGTGAATTTTTGAGTCACATTTTAACGTATTTCCAAGTATAAAAGTAAAATTTTAATGTCTAAATTATGTAACCAATAGTTTGACTCAGAGTTGGCACCATCCAGCTGACGTCCCTACGGCCAGGGTTTTTCTACCTTATATACCTTGTTGTTGACTTATATTAATTTTACTTAAGGCAAAAGTAACGTTAAAATGTGTGTTGAAATATGCTAAACCTAACTTTGCAAGATGATACAGTGTTGCTCCACCTCTCTTTCAACTGTAATGAAGAGGGAAATATGTGACTACAACAACTATTAAGCTATGTTATAATATATGCCTTTATTTAGCCAGAGAGGGACCTTCAGGTATGTTTTTGTCTGTAATTGTACCTGAAGCCTTCCACATTCCGAGTCATCGCCCGACCTACTGTATATGTGTATACACTGTATGTAGTTATGTACCGGTAAACCATATCATAAGGGGGTGCACGTAATCGATTGAGTCTCCGTCTTGCAACTCCTCACGAAAATCTTCAAACTGGCCAGTGGTTCTACCCAGAAATTTGCCTTTCACTACCAATAATAGCTGGACGTCGCTATAATGCCAAAATTGTGTATTTAAAAAACAAACAAAACAACAACAAAACAGCACCGTTCATGGCTGATTACGTGACAGGAATGTTGTGCAACTATAAATCGTGACATATAAAGACTATCATCAAGCTTGAACTGGTAGTTATTTATCGCTCAGTAAACACTAAAAAAGCCCTAAAATGGTTTGGGGGAATATTTGAAGCTATAAAATATATAATTCAGCCATTCAAAACGGGTTATCCAATGTTTACAACTTTGTAAATTGAAATACAAGGAAGAGGTGGGTGCAGATTACTTCTTAAAGGTCGTGTTCAAAAGTTTGTCTTATTGCACTGATTTAAGAAAATGGTGCATTTTAAGTGTTCTTGGTACATTAAGTTACATTACGTCTAATGAACTTTTACAAAGAAGTACTTTTTAATATCCCAAACAACTCTTTTGCAAATAAATCAGATTAAACCCTTTTCCTTTAGTAACCTAGTAAAGTGAATACTTTTTCTTTCAATAGAATGGTCCTGGCATATAACTATTTATGAACATCAGATTCATGTACCTTTCTTGTTGCAGATGAATGCTTTCTATATTCGCAGGTTTCAGATTTTGGTTTTAGATGGGGAGTTTTAAAGTTTTTTAAAATGGCAATTAGCTTGTTTGCCATTTTATAAAAAAAAATTTTTGTTACTTTCCAACTTGAGAACTGAACAAACAATTTCTTAACATAGTTTTAACATTGCCATGTGATATGTTGTTGTTTAATATCCAGGTTTAAAATATTATATATATTATATGAAAGTATAGATTTTTTTTATTCGAGTCAAACCAGATTTTCACTTAAAGCTGTATAAAAACATTGTTCAAAATCATCATAACCATAACATCATACTTCATCATTCTTTATATAATATGCTTTAGACAATGTAATAGTTCTCACCTGTTGTCTTTAAATCTGAATTCTGAATGATACTTTGTAACTTCTATGGTTGTGTTTTGGAATTTGTTTTAATGCACTTCTTAACAAGTATCCTGTGTCATTTTTTCTCTACATCCCAATCATATATCAAAGTGACAATTATTATAAATAACAGACTTTATGGTTTGGTCGAGAAATATGGCCTTTTTACCATTTAACTTGTATTTACTTCCCTATTTGGAGCTTGGCCATTTATGATTATGAACTTTAATCACTACTGGAAGGAATAACTTCCATATGTTTGGTTTATAAGTAGTCATTTTATCAAGAAAGGTGAGTGCATGATTGAAACCAGATAGGAGATTATGAAAACAGGAACAGTGACTTTTATATTATTGTTCAGTTTTAAATAAATAAAACAGTGATAAAAGCAGGTGCCTTACTTCAGTGAAAAGATTACCAGAGAAATCATTATATGTTGTTTTGACATTTACCACTCACTGTTCTTTCTCTTTTTTCCTAACATTGTTGTTATTGAAAAAGAAGTTCAAAAAAAGAAAGAGTTTTGGAAAATCTAATCACATGAAAGATTTGGTCCCCACAATTACCTGCTTGAGAAACCATGCGATAAGTAGAAGTTGATGACTACTCAACACACTATGCCATGCTCCCCGCACCCCCACCACACAGCCCCACAAACACCTTGCCGAGATACACCTTAGATATTAAACTTTAGAATGAATGCCTAGAATGAATGCCAAATCACTGATTTTCTTTCTTTCTTCACAAATTTTATTCTAAAAACATACAACAAATTGTACTCAGCTAATGTTCATAACAACAGGAAGAAACATGTCATTACAAACAAATAAATACTTGTGTTGGACTTATGTTTGCTTCCTACATATATACCTATTGTTTAACCATTTATGGGTATAAAATAATTTTCAATACAGCTGTTTTCAATTGTAAAGCTGGGATTATATATTGTGCTATAGTAAGATGTTTGTGTTATTGCTTTCTCACTGATTGTTTCCACAAGAAAAGAAAAGTAAAAAAGCAAATTTCCCAAGAATCCTACTTAAAACAATAAATTATTTACTAATATAAGCTCATTCAAAAAAATGTTTTCATATAAAGCATATTTCATGTTTCATTTTTTAACACAATATATATTCTATTTCGACTAAGTAAACCTGCTGGGGCATTTCTATGATCTCTCTTGAAAGATGCCTTATACATACATGTATTAAAATGATACATAAAAATATGCCACATCAAAACACAAAGATACAGTAATATCCCAGTCTGCAATGAAATAAAGGTTAGTCAAAGTAATGTGTTTCTGATAAAAAAAATGTCACTGTTTGAAATAAGAAAAGATCAGCATTTCTATGACTTATAAATAAATAAAGCTTACAAGCAACTAAAATCTATCATTTTATCTATTTAAATCACATGATACAAATAAAAATAAAGGGGAAAACCAAAGAACAACTCCAGCTTCAACAGTTATCAATGTTTTCTGGGTTATGTCCCTTAAAAGGGTTATATTTTAATATAACTTTATATACTTTTAATAAACAAAACTAGACTATAATCAATCATAATAATAGCCAGAAAAAAAGCTTAGAGATTTTAACTGCTGATATCATAACACAACAATGAACTTGTAAAACATTTCTTTGGGATGACTTCCTATCAAAAGAAGACTTTTTTCTGTCTGTAATGGGTTATGGTTAAGATTGCATTTGTCAATAACCATGGTGAAATATTATACATCTGAGTTTTTTTCTACAGACAGTGAAACCATGTATCATGAAAAGATTTAAATACTATTGGTCCTTATAAATCTGTGCAATGCAATCTGGGTCTGTGTTGGTATGATATAAATTTTAACACATTTACTATAATTAGATTTTTATAAATATGTCCACAAAAAATTATGAAAATCTTATGATGATTTTTATGAGTCGCTTAGACACAGTATTTACAACAAACGGCATTCATTATGAAAATTAGAATGAATAAATTATTTTCTAAACAGCATTCATTATGAAAATTATAATAAATAAATTATTTTCTGAGAATTTCTAAGTTATTATCAATTTCCAGATTTATTCTTAGTCTTGGGTTTCAGTTCAAATGTCATATTCACTCTACATGACACAGTAACAGTTGCCTGGGCTATCCTCTGCTGGATGGTTGCCATGGAATCCAGATCTGCCACACCTTCTACTTGCCCCTCCCACTCCTTTGACTCCTCCTCCTGTATTGTGATTGGTCGACCTACAGACTGATGGACAAACTGCGCCATCTCCTGTGCCTTTTGTTTGGCATTGTGGACTGCTAGCAAACTTGCTTGTTGCCTAGAAATGATAACAAAAATAATTTAAAGTTTTCCATTTTAATTCTTATCCTGCTATTGGCATATTGATAAGGCTTAAGTAAATAGTGTAGAACCAGAAAAGTCTGCTCCCAGCTGGGAACTGTCTGACCAGGATCTGCACTATTTGCTGCTCAGTCTCTGTTTATAAGTATATCAACCTTGACATATAACATATAAAATGTTAAGGCAAAAAACCCTGAGAAGTTAGCATGGGTATTTAACAAAATGTAGCAAGCTATTTTATTATTTAATGTCTTTATAGCTAATACAGGTTCACATAATCATTTACTATGTCCAAAAGTATTTCAACGAAGAGAATTGAATTTATCCATGATCACTACCTGGGCAAATCACTTGATTCAATAATTAATAATTTCACAAGTTTGTGATCTTTCTCATCAACATCAATTTTAATTGTAACATCGTTATTAACATTTGTAAACTTTACTATTTGTAAACAGTTTGAAAGAAAAAAAAACAAATAAGCAAAGAATGGGGCTTCTAAAACAGATTCTTACAAAAAATATATTTTAAAGTATATCAAAAATACTATTTGTTAATAAATTGCTTATTCACACTGACAGCTGTTTAAATTTTATTAGATTTCAGCTTTCTTGGTTCACTTCATAAAATATAACAGGAGGTACCATGGTGGCCAAATATTGCTTACCTGACGTTTAGTAATAGGAAGCAGAATTTAAAAAGAACAAAAAAAATTTAACATTGTTGCTATGGAACTGGAAGGAAGTACATAAGAATCATTTGGCCAATCAGTTTCAATTTGATCCATGAGCTTTCACTGTAAGGAAATTTTCAAAGTTTTACTTTAAAGCCACATCTTGAAAATACATATTAAATACATACTTAACCAGGCGACCATGTCCTTTGATGCAGTGATAATATTTTAACACTAGAACTCTGCGAGTTGGATGTGTCGCCTGACGAAAATTTTGTTAGTCGACATAAAAAATGTTAATTAGTTTTTTGTTGTACAGATATTAGCAATGTATTTGCACAAATTCACATACAAAATAACCTTTTAATTGTCTCATTGCGAAAAAACATGCACAAAAAATTATGCCCTTTGCAAGAAATGCACTAAAAATCAATCAAAAGGGGAATAATTTAAAAGAAAGACAAGAAATGCTCTATAAAGTGAATTAAAGGGGAATAATTAAAAAACAGAAGATGGTAGGGTACCGTTCTTGTGTACTGCACTTTGAGTCATTGCCAGAAACATGCATACCAAGTTTGGAGTCATTTGGACCTACGGTGACAAAGTTACACTCCGGACAAGAAATGCTCTATAAAAATCAATCAAAGGGGAATAATTCAAGAAGGAACAAGGTAGAGTTACGGTTCTTGTGCGCTGCACTTCGAGTCATTGCCAGAAACATGCATACCAAGTTTGGAGTCATTTGGACCTCGGTGACAAAGTTAGGCTCCGGACAAGAAATGCTTTATAAAATCAATCAAAGGGGAATAACTAAAAAACAGAAGAAGGTAGAGTTACCGTTCTTGTGCACTGCACTTTGAGTCATTGCCAGAAACATGCATACCAAGTTTGGAGTCATTTGGACCTACGGTGACAAAGTTACACTCCGGACAAGAAATGCTCTATAAAATCAATCTAAGGGGAATAATTCAAAAACGGAACAAGGTAGAGTTACAAAGTAATCCCTATATGTTGCCGAGTCAGGCAACACAAAAAATGTAACCGATACCTATTCCTTAAAAATATCCAGTTTGATGGCATGTCAAACTGAACTTGCATATATAAACAGACACTGTTATTCTTACATTAAAGCCCCTATATCAAGATATAAGCACTTATTGCCTTGAAATCAGGGCAACTTTATAAATAATAAAATATACACTGACTGATATTGCTTCCTTAGCAGGGTTCTTTCTTTTTTGAATGGGCCTGGTAAAGCTACCCATTCTTAATACTAAGTAACCATCTTGACAGAGCCGTTAACAGTTTAAAAAAAATGTAAATTTTCAACCAGATTTTTATATATTTCTAAAAGATTTCATGTTATTTGTCGTTTCAATCTTCACATACCACTGTAGTGCAATGTAAGTAGGGGCAATTTACAGTTTGGTTCAAAATTTTAGTGTTAAAAAACAGCTTCCACAGGTCGCTGAAATTTTCTTTTATTATAAGGTGAAATAATGTGAAATAATATTATATGGGGTATACTAGGGAAATGTCATGGGAATGTTAAAGGGTTAATCCTAAACTTTCTTAACATGAACAATTTAATTTTCAAAGCAGTATTTATTAATAATAAGATAAAAAATCAATTTACTGTTGTTTATTAAAATTCACAACATGATTGGTGTCACAACATGTTTTTTCACAATTTACATCAATTCACAATGCAAAATTTCACAACTTGGTGGGAACCGGACATGTTGACAAAAGGGTGAAATAAACATCATACCTCAAAGTTTCTAGGGTAGAACCAGCATGATAGAACTGAGGAGGGCCTACTGTGACTGTTTCATCAAGCTTCTCCACCAAGAGATTACATGATGTCTGGCACTTTTGGAAATCCATAAATATAACAACAACCTCAGCATTCATGTGGTACATGGTGTCTTTCCTCTGCATAAACTTATGTATCTTCAGATCACTTTCCTGAAAAAAAAAATCAAATACTATGTAAGGGGGAAAGATTTCACATATCACCTTCTTTGCACATTACCGTACACATTATCATACCACAAATGCCAATTTCCTGTGTCTGTGTGAGTTACATAACTTACAGATGACAATAACTTTTAAAATTCAAAATTTATGCAAATATAAATGAAAGAACATTAAAGAGACAACACTGTGAGTAATCACTGATTACAGTCCTTGTCAATTATATTTAAAGTTATGCAATGATTTGGTAAGAAACACTCAGTAGATACTTGAAAAAATATTAAAAACCAGAAAGATTCACAGCTAGCACAATGAATTAATATTGAAGGACAAACAAAACCTGTCCATTCTGTAGAATACACTTAAATAAGACCTAATAACATTCTTGCCCTTTATAGCAGACACTAGAGTTTGATATAATGATCAATCAATAAGAGTCAATATTTTGTACTTTGATATGAGAATTGTATCAGAATGTCTTATACAAGTACTAAGTACAAAGGGAGGTAAATGGTGTAGATCCAAATTCAATAAATTGCAGTTCTTTTCAAAGGCTTTTCTAAGCTAATGTTATTTGATATAAATAAAGATTGCAAATGCATCAAACTGGCAATAAATAAAGTTTGTATTGTACTATAAAGTTCGTATTTAAGAATTGTTTTAACTTGTATAATTAAAATAAAGTCTTCAATATCTTAAATGCTTGTAGTAGTTGTTGACTGTGATTGTGACCATAAATGAGGAGTTATCTGAAGTGATTTATTTTGTACATTTTGGTATTCTCATTTTCAGTCCTTGTCTTTGATAAAAAAAATTAATAAAGGTATAGATTCCAGGCAAAAATCACTGATTTGCATAGAATATATGCAGTGAACTTGTTAATAAACATGGCTTAAACTTTTGTCTTCACAGTCAAACAGTTATAAGCAACAAAATTGATTCCTATGGCATCATTTCAAAAAACTTTGAATGTTAAAATGATAAACTGACTGTTACCCAGCCCTAGAAGAAACCAAGGTTTTATATAGACACATCATCTTAATTTGATCAATATTTCAGCAAAGATATTTAAAATCTTTCAATTCATGACAAAAAAACAGTTCTGACTTGAACAAAATGGGTTTTGAATTTGCAAGTGATTTTTTCTGGAAAAAAAGTCAATTAAAACAGGGATGCTTAATACCAATCAATACAGTGTGACTCATTAGACCCTAGCTTGCGGGTACAATATGGGCAGGACTTGGGTGTGTGTGTGTTTGTGTGCACAGGCGTGCATGCATGCATTACCGGTATGTGAAGGTATCCTGCAGTGAGCCTGTGTTTCTGCAGCTGTGTGTAGGAAAGAGAAAAATAGTCCAGTTGGCTTTTAGTCAGTTAAGCATTTGCTCCTTTAGCAAAGACTCCAAAGCTTGAGCCATGGAAAAAGGTGCCAATTATTGTCTTGACAATAAGCCTAATGTAAGTGTCTTCAGGACATTAAGTTACCAGCTCTTGTGGAGTGTTTGTCAGTTTCTTCTCGAGCAGATGGTTAAAAATGGAATTTGTAGACAAAAAACAAGATGCCTGTATTGCACTGTATGAAGAAGGGTGACATTCAGAGAAGGTACAAGTAATCCAGTAAGTTGAGCTCAATTGGTGCAACAAATTGTTCAATGATCAAGTTCCTGACCGGTTGCATAATTCCCCTTATGCTGCAGCATATGTCCTAAAGTTGGCTGAATTGTATCAATTTTAGGATATATTTTTACTTTTGTAGTGTCACAGTCAGTATTGGGACGTCTATAGTAAGAACAGATTTTATATATGTGTGTATTATTATATATATTAGCGTCTGTATTGCATATATGTTACTAACTTTCTTTTCTTTCACATCCCTTTAACTCTTTACAAACTATCAATTGAAACTTTGGTACTTTTACTTTAACCTACTTTTTAAGCTACTCCTTTAAATTACCTTACAAGCTACCTCTTTAAAATACTAATATATCAATAACCATAAGGCACTGTGTTGGTGTCTGACTGGTGTAGGGGGCAGACATAAGTTGACAGTGGCCGTGGTGTGAGCCATCCCTGTATCGGTAGCTAAATAAATCCTAAAACCACAGCCTTGTCTATTTTCAGACCAACACCCAGGGTCCCCAAAACATCCCCATTACATCAACATATTTACGAACCAATGAGTAACAGTAGGAATGCAAAATGTTAACATAGGAGTTAAAAAGAAGTTAACTTCTAAAACAGAATCTGTTGCTTGCTTGATTTATACCTACATGTCAACTATTATCCTATTGTCATCCTGCTAAAAGGATAAGTAACTTCATACTGCTGCAATATGTCTTGTCAATCCTATTTCAGCTATATAGGTGAGATGACACCTTTTGTCTCCAGTTTTGAAAAACTCTGCTGTCATATATCATGCACACGATTCGACCACCACTACACATCAGTTCTGATGACCCAGCTGCCTTTTGGTGTATGGCAGTGAGACAGGGGCATTGACCCAAAACTGGTCAATCTTTTGCAGCCTGCACAGGAAGATGCTCAAGATATGGGACCTACATAGTGACCTGCAAAGAAAAATTCTGGGAGCCGTGCTATGCCTAGGCTGTTTTGGTCATGTCTATCACCAAGAAGAATTCAATACGCTATAGACAGTCCAAATTTTGGACAATGGGTGCCAGGTCGTCTGGCAACACTAGATGTCTGATAAAATGAAAAGCCTCGTTCTCAAAGAAGAAAGACCTGATGGACAAAATAGCATGGAGGCTAATTGTAAAGTCAAACATCCAGCAATCGGACACTATAGCTACCAAAACAATGCTGAAGAAGAGGAAGAAGAGTACAATGGCAGAAAGTAACAGTTATGAAGTGTTACAGTTAGAATAAACAACATGACTGTGACAAAAAACAAGTGGTACAATATCCACTTTTATCTCACAAAAGTAGAGAGTCAGTTACCTTAACATTGTAGTTTTGGAAGGTCTGCAGAACATAGTCAAGCCTTCTTTGAATGCTATTCTTCACATCCTGTACATTGTCTTTTTCACTATGAATATTCACTGTAACTCGGCACCTATCTGGTGGAAGAGACACTTCTCCGACAGCAGTCACTGTGATCATCCTGTCCGACTGACGAGCTGTTGATGATGTTCCTATGAGGTTTGTTGAAGGGGCAAACATTTCGTTTGTCCACTTATTTGATTCGTTTGTACCATCAAACGCAGGAGCCTGCGATGTGTTGCGATTTTTTGATACTATAGATGCATAAACCTTTGAAGGCGTGGCATTCGTCATAGTTAAAGTGTTTCCATTTACAGTTAAAAAATTCCCTCCAGAGTTAAATTTGTTGATACTTGTTCAATCTGTGTCAATCAAAAGCCTGCACAACCTGACTTAACAAGCGTCTATACACCCAGATTCCCGGCATGGACAATAATAAAAAAAAATGTGAAAATAAAAGTTTAAATCAGTTTTAAATGTTACATTTTATTGTTGTTTAAAGCTTTTTAACTAATAATCAGGAAGAAGTAGCGACGGTCTATTAAGTTTGTCATTATGTTTTCTTCGTTAATGTTCAAGCTACTTCCGGTTGTGAAGACAACTGGACAAACTTTACTTTCGCGAGGCATTCTTTCGAAAGTTTTCCTTGAAATGTCGGCATACGGCGCTCGACCAACAGGAACTGATGGCAGTGATCATTGGCACAGAGAGAGTGTAGCCTGGCAGTATAAACTTAGGTAGTTTTCCATATATGGTTACACAACTAGCATCGAGCAAAAATCGCATCAGTTATCTCCCTTGAGCTTCTCGTGTTGCAATGCATTGCTGACGTGTTTGTAAGTCATTAAAATGTAGTGTTATTTTAGTGGTAACAGTCTAATTAAATAAAAATAATCTCCAGTTAATCGTTGACTATCAGACTTCTGAGTCCTTTGTATACTAAAACTGGACAAGTCGGACAAAAAAAAAAATATGTAAATTCTATAACAAATAAGGCTTGCCCTATAAATAAAACCAATATTCATACATATTGACATACCCGTTAGTTCATTCCCTAGCTCATATTGCTTTCTATGTTGTATCCTATCAAAATAGCATATATAATAATGAAAAACGTATGCAATAATCTGTGGTTGAGGGTAAGGTTCTAGGCCTTATCGTAACACCTCTGACAATGATGATTTGAGTCCAGGTTAAGGCAAGGATTTAATTTAATAACTTATAGAGCTGACCTGCTATGTGCTGTGGTTCTACACAGACATTTGTCTGGGGTCTTCCTCTCAAAAATAAGTGGACGTAACGTAGCTCTGCTGTCCATATTAAATGTGTCATTGCAATATGCCAAAAAAAACTTACAATCTCTTCCCTGTAACATTGTTGACTGCAGTTCATAGCATCATTAAAAGGCAAAAGCAAATGCCATATTTAACTGCTTAAACGTGACTCCTCAGATTGACTTTTATTGAGAATGAAAAAATCATTTCTGCATGGTATTGTATAGGATATTTGATGAAAACCTTGCATTTCCATGGTATTAAACTTGATGGTTCTTATTCTAAAGAATGCCTCAGATTTTAGTGAAAATAGTGTACAAAAAAATGAATAAAATAGCGATGCATCTTAAAACAAGAAAATTGTAACTGGAAATTATTATTCTATTTCAACAGTCAAAGAAGACACTTACATTTATATATAGTGTTCTCTGTCTTTTGTTCTTTCTGAAATATTTACAAGCAATTGACTTAAACATTAGAACTATGAACAAGTAACAAGTAAACTATGCACATTTAGTCTTTAAATTTCCATATTGCAGAACTGCATTAACTCAGCCAGTCTCTTCAATGCCCAGCGCTTTTTTTCCTTCTTTAGTAGGAGCTATTTACAGTCACCTTCCCCTCAGAAAATGTCTTCAAAATCATGCACTTTTCCCCAAAAGGTAACTTTACATCAGGCTTTTTCGTTGCCCTTTGAGAAAGAAATCATGCTTTTTCCCCAAAATCATAGGGTATGGGCCCCTTCCCCTGGCTATGAAAAAAAGCCTTGTCATATTTATGGTTGAATATTTCTTCGTAAAGAATATGTATTCTTTTCTGTTTTTTAATACCAGGTTATCAGAAATTGCAGTCTGGTATTTTTCACAACCTGATAAAAAAGCTCAATGAAAGATTGGTGAATATAAACTACAATTGGTGAGGTTTGTTTTAGATTTAGAAAGACTGCACCTATTATCACACATCTACACACATCTGTAAAAACACTTTCAATATTTCCTCAGTATTTTTTGTTCAAATTTTATGGTTCTACTTTTTTATCAAAGAATATTGCTTTTTTTTTTAGACATATTGCAAAGAGAAAATAAGGTCATATTAACACATGTTTTGTTGCATGCTGTAAACATTTCACTCGCTAAGGCAAAAGTTGTGCTGTGTTTTTAACCCCTGAATTGGAGACTTCCTTAGTCATTTATTAAGTAGATGTTATTGTGTTGCCTTATGAACTTAAAAGTGTCATCTTACTTATAAACTTTATCAGTTAACAACATGATCTTTCTTTGTAAACATTTATTATTCCCAAAAAGTAAATGAAGTAGTACTAAATACTACTATACTGCTTAGCTTCATGACATATTATTTCTGGTGACATTGAAAATATGCATAAACTTTTTCTTCTTTTAGACATAATTTCAGTTAAAATACAATCAAATGAAAATTATTGTATGTTTAATATAATTTTTTATTTAATCAGAGGTTAGTGACTGTGTTCTAGCTTTTGTCCCAACATACAATCTATATTTAGAAGAGATGGTTGGTATGTAGCAGAAGACTTGCCTGTTTTCCAATGCCTTGCACAATCAATTTACCATGGAATAATTTAATGGGACGATTCTTTGCTTACTTTTAATCAAAGTGTAAAGCTAACATAGCCCAAACAACGCTTTTCAACATTGGATATTGATATTTCTATTTAAATAAGCCATTTAGTGATGTTGGCAAACGTTTTAAAAGTTTCTTGGCTAGCGACAGAGTGCTTTATACTGGTATGCCAGATGTCCTTGTGTAATATTTTAATGCATGTTTATGAGATTGTCAGTTGTCAGACAATTGTTATTTCACTTGTATGGATTTATATGGAAAAAAAAAGAAGGTTGATCATTGCTGAAATGATATTATTTTAGACATCTGGAATGATTAGAAGAAACACGTCTATAGCAAGGATAAAACAAAGCCAATACTAGAAATGTATTTTTTACCATTTAATCTCCCATATTTAACTCTAATCCTCACAATTTTAAAATTTAACTATGAAATTGTCAGAAAACACGATAGCACGACTCCATGTCTTGTTGATACCTAAGAGAGATATTAAAAATACAGTTTTATATAGAGAGAAAATAACAGATTTTGTACTTTTTTACATGAAAAGCATCAATATCAGCACAATCACTGTGCATAAAATGAACAAATATAATTACACTATAATTACATTACATTCCCAAATAAGCTGACCTACATGTTAATGTCAGTGATTAAAGTGTTAATATTTTTTAAACATTCTTTGTAACAAAATATACATTGCTTCCATAACAACTGTCTTAACCTGTTTAATGGTAGCTTGGGCTGGCAATCACGAAACATAATGGAAAATACTGTTATCTGATTGGCTAAGATGCTTGTCTGTCAAATAGCTGAGGAAGGGTCAATTAGCAAGGTGATGTAAAACTTTCAAAATAAGATTGACTCTTATTTCAAAATATCAAGAAATCAAATATAATTTGAAGCGTATACATGTTATATACAACTTATGACAAGTATAATATCGGTGTTTAAACTGTTGACTTAAGATTTATTAAAAAAAACTTAAATTGAAACAAGACCAGAATAGTTGGATTTTAAACCCAAATGTTAGTTGTAGACACTAAATGATTTCATTTTATTATTATTAATCAATTAACAAGTTAGCAGAGATATTCACTTGTTTTGAAAACTGGCAATAACAAAAATGTCTTGTACAAATTTATGGAGTATAATTAATGCTTCTCACTTCATGAGTGGCAAACAGATTTAGAATGTAAATTCACAAAAATAGTATTTACATCACATGATGTTAATTAATCAACAATGATTTATCAGTTGCCAGTCATATGCATACAATAATAAATTGTTACTAAATATACCACATTTGTTTGCTTCTATATGATACATATTGGTAATTTTCGAGTTGTGTTCTCATTCAAATTGAAAATCTTTAAATAGCATATGCTTATTAGAACAATTGTTGCAAAACATATTTTTGCCTGCCCTATTTTCACACTTTGAATTATCATTACAGTTCAGTGATTTAGCATATATAAGTGCACATTGCACTAACCTGAAAAGACATACGTTTTTAGTCCAAGTTTGAGGAAACAATTTCAGCTGAATTGATTCTGTGATTTGAGACAAAAATATTTGTTTTTTGTCTTTCAACTTCGTGGTAGATTGGTATGATAATCTCATATTGCAGTGCAACTAATGAAACATTAAAGATTGTAGCAGACCCTTGGGTTAAAGTTTCTTTAATAATGACAGTCATATTTGTTGCGCAAAATATAGTGATAATTAGTAAAACTTTCATAATAATTAAAACCCTGTAGTTTACAGATGGTACAAGTTGTGTTTTAATAAGTATACATCAAAAGTCAACAATGTGCTAAAATATCAAATATCTTGTTTTCCAGTTCCATTAACAAGAGCAGACTAAAGACGGCACTTGTGCTACAGATATTTCTTGGAATTGCTGTCCTCATACGATTGCTACCTGGATTTACTTCCCTTGTGGGTGTGCCGATCTACCAACACTTACGTCACTGGGATGTTCCAGCACCTAAAGCATGGGAATATGCCTGGATAGTCAGTTTGCTGGCATCTGTGTTTGGCCTGAAGTCACTAGCAAAGAATGACATTCTTCTTTTGAGGCAGTTCTTCCTGGGCACTGTGGTATTTGGAGTCCTGCCAGTTTTATACGGATTAATAGAATTGTTTGATGACTTGATGCTGTACTACAATGAGAGGAAAAGCACTGCTCAAATATTAGGATATCCTGCTGCTCTTGTATGGTATCTAGGTTTACTCATCGCCCTGCAGATTCATGGCTTTTCTCTCTATTTTGGTGTCAATTTGATGAAAGCATGGCGAACAAAAGATAAAAAGAAGGTTAAATAGATATTTAATAACTATATATTAATTTATTTCATAAAATGACAAGATCTTTCCCAACTGTTTAGGGTATACTGTTTCAAGGCTTTTAAAATGTGATTTAAAGCAAGGTGGATGCAAAGCTATTAACTGCCATGAATGTATATTCAAATTGTTTGTGTTGCTTTGATTTATCTGGTACTAGTTTCATTGTACACAGTCCTTTTACAAAACATCATATAATGTAAAATATGTTTTAACTACTATATGTTTAATGGCAGTATTAAACAACTTAATGTTTAGAAGTAAGAGTTAGGCAGTGTAGCAATACTGCCATAGGATGGACAATCATGCAGTGATCAGTGCTACCACCATGATGGTTGTTAAATGACATTTCATCATCAACAACTGGAAGCCACTTATTTGTCTGTTTTGTGTGAACATCATTAACAGATCAAAAGATAAGAAAGATTGATAAATTTTGTTAATTTTTTCCCCTCTAATCTAGATTTTGCCCATACAGACCTAAAAATTGATGACTTCAGTTAATTTTTTCCCTCTAATCTATACTTATCCCACATTCCTTAGATTTTTGTGCAACTACTAGTCTCAAAAAGACACTTTGTTGCATTTGATTCATTTCCATCTGCAGTTTTATGTTTAATCTTGCTTCTAATCGGAATAATTGGGCACTGCATAACACCATTTTATCTATTTTGCCATCATAACTACTGGTATATACAGCAGAGATATTTATGTGTGCATGAAGATTTGAGATAAAGTAAATCTTGATGCACAAAAACATTTAAGTGTTGTTTTATAAATGAGCCATGTAAAAACCAGTCACTGACAACAAGAACCAGTTTTAATACTTCGATTCCATTTTTTTTTTTTTTTCATGTCAGTTTTTAAAATTGATTATGCATTTTAGAAGTTTTAATGTAGCACATAAGCTGTAGTTTCTTTCATAAATTTTATTATTTGGGTCAAGTGTCTTATTGTGCTACATGTTTTTAATGTTGTGTTTCTCCTATGAAATGGGACTTATATTTATTAAGACAAAGAATATAGTATACATTTTAGATGTTGTCATAGAACAGATAAGTTTTCTTTGAATTCCGATTGTGTTCAGATTTCTTCCAGACCTTTATTATAAGAGGGAAACTACCTTCTTAATATGGATTGTTTTATTTTGTTGTGGTATTATTGATAAGTTATTTTAATGTGTGAAGTGAGTTATTGCCTTGAACAGAAATAACAATTATTTAATTATTCATTAGCAAGAAGATGTTCAAATCTAATATCAGAATTCAATAATTCTGTCACTTTTTAAGCCTTTACATGTTTTACTAAAACTTACTCTGTTTTCTTTAGCTTCATAAAAAATGAATTCATAATGATATTTTAAGCTATTGTAGCTTTGATTAAAGAGCATTTTTTAGAGAGAAAAAACTCAATAATTTAGGACTATATCTTAACTTGTAAAACTATAGTGGTCATAATAAGGAATGGCATATCAATTTTGTGATTAATTTTAACATATATTTATAATGCCAAGTTTGCTTTTGTGTGGAGTTATTATAAAACTTTTACATCTTTTTTCTTTCTAGAAGACACACCTTCTATAGAAGATGCATATATGTTTGTGCCATTTAAAATGCAAAATTTTTGTTTTAAATTTTGCTTTTCTAAAACCTGTTGTGTGATCTAGCATAGGTTGACATTGGATGATTATTGGTGTCAGATTTCTGTTTATATATGCTTCTATTATTTGTGAAATTTCATCATTTGTGAAAGAGTTTTAAATGCTTTTGCATTGGAAACCCAAAGCCATTGTTAATACATGATGATTTATAAAACTCAGTAATGTTAACTTGATTAAAACATTTTAGATATTGATATTGATGCATTAGACTTTCATGTTGCGGTATATCAAACTTTGATCCTTTAAACATGTTTCATCTGCAGCATTGTCTTTTATAAGAAGTCACAGGATCAGTTTCTTGTCCCATTCAACCCCCTGTCTCCATTCAACACTTGTCTAATAGATGTACTTCAATGAATTCAGTAATAAAAGTCTGCTGGCATATATTTATGAAGAGTCTTTTTATTGTACAAAACATGTTCTCTGTAATAAGAAAACAATATAAAGCATAGCTATTTACTCACTACAGACTAATAAGAGATTATTCATAATATTATAACTTGTCCTTAACAATGTATTAGTAAAATTAGTGGTATATGAACTGACTTCTCATGTTTGATTCTTAATATTACATGTACTTTTCTTGCATGCTCAAGGGATAAAGGTTTAACTTTATTATGGTTCTTGTGATAGTGCTTGGTTGTACTTTTTGCCCTATATATTGCCTTGTTAGGAACTTGAGTGGCATTGATGCTTATACTTTCGTTCATTTCCTTGCTGATTTAACATAGAATTGCCATTTGCCATCCTTGTTACTATTTTAAAATTAATAAATGTAAAATAAACTCCTGTTACCCAAATTGATCTTGTTATATTGTTTAGATCACTATTATTGTTGAACATTGCTGTGTCGACAATAACCAGTACTGTTCCACCATTACCCACAATTTTTATAATTATAACCTGGCCTCAGATAGAAAATGACTGGACCTTATGTTGGAATGGCCTATTATGACAGGTAAATCTTACACCAACGAGCACCTGTTGCCGAGCATCACTTGTAACTCCTCAGCCAGTCACTGCCTGGGTTTAAGGCCCAGTCGGAATAAGAACTTTTATGTAGGGAGATCTTCCAGTTGACATGTGGCTAACTAGTTGTTCTAGCCAGACATAATGGGGTCTTCCTTCACCTACCAGACCTGATAGAGCAATCCCAGGCCGCGACATACCAAAGTAGTTAAAAATGGTAGTGGTATAGCTCCCTTGCTAACGCTTAAGCAAATATAAGGGAAGTTCCATGACTGAAGGCAGCACTATATCCGCTTCAAGTGGACACGTCTCCAGATAACTGAAATACTGTTGGTTGGACGATAAACCCTAATAAACATAAACATCACTGTGAGTAGTCATAATGGCCATCACTGTGTAGTCAAATTGGTCATCACTGTGTAGTCATAATGACCATCACCATGTGTAGTCATAATGGCCATCACTGTGTGTAGCCATAATGGCCATCACTGTGTGCAGTCATAATGGCCATTACTGTGTAGTCATAATGGCCATCACCGTGTGTAGTTATAATGGCCATCACTGTGTGTAGTCATAATGACCATCACTGTGTAGCCACAATGATCATCACTGTGTGTAGCCATAATGGCCATCACTGTGTAGTCATAATGGTCATCACCACGTGTAGTCATAATGACCATCACTGTGTTGTCATTATGGCCATCACCGTGTGTAGCCATAATGGCCAGCACTGTGTGCAGTCATAATGACCATCACTGTGTGTGGTCATATTGGCCATCACTGTGTGTAGTCATAATGGCCATCACTGTGTGTAGACATAATGGCCATCACCGTGGGTAGACATAATGACCATCACTGTGTGTAGTCATAATGACCATCACTGTGTGTAGACATATTGGTCATCACTGTGTGTAGTCAATGGCCATCACTGTGTGTAGACATAATGACCATCACTGTGTGTAGCAATAATGACCATCACTGTGTGTAGACATAATGACCATCACTGTGTGTAGTCATAATGACCATCACTGTGTGTAGCCATATTGGCCATCACTGTGTGTAGTCATAATGGCCATCACTGTGTGTTGTCATAATGGCCATCACTGTGTGTAGACATAATGACCATCACTGTGTGTAGTCATAATGGCCATCACTGTGTGTAGCCATAATGGCCATCACTGTGTGTAGCCATAATGGCCATCACTGTGTAGTCATAATGGCCATCACTATGTGTAGTCATAATGGCCATCACTGTGTGTAGCCATAATGGCCATCACTGTGTGCAGTCATAATGGCCATTACTGTGTAGTCATAATGGCCATCACCGTGTTTAGTTATAATGGCCATCACTGTGTGTAGTCATAATGACCATCACTGTGTAGCCACAATGATCATCACTGTGTGTAGCCATAATGGCCATCACTGTGTAGTCATAATGGTCATCACCACGTGTAGTCATAATGACCATCACTGTGTTGTCATTATGGCCATCACCGTGTGTAGCCATAATGGCCAGCACTGTGTGCAGTCATAATGACCATCACTGTGTGTGGTCATATTGGCCATCACTGTGTGTAGTCATAATGGCCATCACTGTGTGTAGACATAATGGCCATCACTGTGTGTAGTCATAATGACCATCACTGTGTGTAGACATATTGGTCATCACTGTGTGTAGTCAATGGCCATCACTGTGTGTAGACATAATGACCATCACTGTGTGTAGCAATAATGACCATCACTGTGTGTAGACATAATGACCATCACTGTGTGTAGTCATAATGACCATCACTGTGTGTAGCCATATTGGCCATCACTGTGTGTAGTCATAATGGCCATCACTGTGTGTTGTCATAATGGCCATCACTGTGTGTAGACATAATGACCATCACTGTGTGTAGTCATAATGGCCATCACTGTGTGTAGCCATAATGGCCATCACTGTGTGTAGCCATAATGGCCATCACTGTGTAGTCATAATGGCCATCACTGTGTGTAGCCGTAATGGCCATCACCGTGTGTAGTCATAATGGCCATCACTGTGTGAAGACATAATGACCATCACTGTGTGTAGCCATATTGGCCATCACTGTGTGTAGACATAATGACCATCACTGTGTGTAGCCATATTGGCAATCACTGTGTGTAGTCATAATGGCCTTCACTGTGTGTAGCCAAAATGGCCATCACTGTGTGTAGTCATAATTGCCATCACTGTGTGTAGTCATAATGGCCATCACTGTGTGTAGTCATAAAGGCCATCACTGTGTGTAGTCATAACGACCATCACTGTGTGTAGTTATAATGACCATCTCTTTGTAAAGACTTAATGGCCATCACCATGTGTAGTCATATTGAATGTGTAGTCATATTGAACATCACTGCGTGTAGACATAATGGTCATCACTGTGTGTAGTCATAATGGTCATCACTGTGTGTAGTCATAATGGCCATCACCGTGTGTAGTTATAATGGCCATCACTGTGTGTAGTCATAATGACCATCACTGTGTAGCCACAATGATCATCACTGTGTGTAGCCATAATGGCCATCACTGTGTAGTCATAATGGTCATCACCACGTGTAGTCATAATGACCATCACTGTGTTGTCATTATGGCCATCACCGTGTGTAGCCATAATGGCCAGCACTGTGTGCAGTCATAATGACCATCACTGTGTGTGGTCATATTGGCCATCACTGTGTGTAGTCATAATGGCCATCACTGTGTGTAGACATAATGGCCATCACCGTGGGTAGTCATAATGACCATCACTGTGTGTAGTCATAATGACCATCACTGTGTGTAGACATATTGGTCATCACTGTGTGTAGTCAATGGCCATCACTGTGTGTAGACATAATGACCATCACTGTGTGTAGCAATAATGACCATCACTGTGTGTAGACATAATGACCATCACTGTGTGTAGTCATAATGACCATCACTGTGTGTAGCCATATTGGCCATCACTGTGTGTAGTCATAATGGCCATTACTGTGTGTTGTCATAATGGCCATCACTGTGTGTAGACATAATGACCATCACTGTGTGTAGTCATAATGGCCATCACTGTGTGTAGCCATAATGGCCATCACTGTGTGTAGCCATAATGGCCATCACTGTGTAGTCATAATGGCCATCACTGTGTGTAGCCGTAATGGCCATCACCGTGTGTAGTCATAATGGCCATCACTGTGTGAAGACATAATGACCATCACTGTGTGTAGCCATATTGGCCATCACTGTGTGTAGACATAATGACCATCACTGTGTGTAGCCATATTGGCAATCACTGTGTGTAGTCATAATGGCCTTCACTGTGTGTAGCCAAAATGGCCATCACTGTGTGTAGTCATAATGGCCATCACTGTGTGTAGTCATAATTGCCATCACTGTGTGTAGTCATAATGGTCATCACTGTGTGTAGTCATAAAGGCCATCACTGTGTGTAGTCATAACGACCATCACTGTGTGTAGTTATAATGACCATCTCTTTGTAAAGACTTAATGGCCATCACCATGTGTAGTCATATTGAATGTGTAGTCATATTGAACATCACTGTGTGTAGACATAATGGTCATCACTGTGTGTAGTCATAATGACCATCACTGTGTGAAGCCATAATGACCATCACTGTGTGTAGCCATAATGACCATCACTGTGTGTAACCATATTGGCCATCACTGTGTGTAGTCATAATGACCATCACTGTGTGTAGCCATAATGGCCATCACTGTGTGTAGTCATAATGACCATTTCTTTGTATAGACTTAATGGCCATCACTGTGTGTAGACATATTGACCATCACTGTGTGTAGACATAATGGCCATCACTGTGTGTTGTCATAATCAGGGGCGGATCCAGGATTTTGGGTTAGGGGGGGCGTAACTTTTAATCACTCTAAAGGTTGCACTAGCAGATCCAGGGGCATACGTTACCTATAGTTCTAATATCTAATAACGAGGTTTCTATTAGGACGACTAAGTGGCTTATATAATTTGTATATTTTCGTTAAGCGGGAAAAACGAGGGAAGATACATGTATAATTGTGAACCCATGTTCAGATACTTTTACTATTCAACATATTCTAAGTGCATAGCTATCTATGTGTATCTATTCGCACAATGGATCTATCAGTAGCATGCGCCTAGGATATTTCCATGATCATGTTATATAGTGCCGAATTATTACAGTAAGGGAAGGCGGGAACGTTTAAATTGCGTGCACTCTGTGTTGTGTACGAGTACATCTCAAAAGGCAATGTTGTATAAAGATACGCGAGCGAAGAAAAAATAGGAAAATATAGTATATTTTATTGTTTCCATACCAAAGAACATGTTAGCTCCGGGAATTTTAGGGGGGGGCGTGCGCCGGGTGCGCCCCCCTGGATCCGCTAGTGATAATGGCCATCACTTGGTTATAATAATGGCCATCACTGTGTGCAGTTATAATGACCATCACTTTGTAGTCAAATTCGTCATCACTTTGTTTAATCATAATGGCCATCACCGTGTGTAGCCATAATGACCATCACCGTGTGTAGCCATAATGACCATCACCGTGTGTAGCCATAATGACCATCACCGTGTGTAGTCATAATGGCGATCGTATCGTGTAACATGACAAGTACGTGACCGTCTTTGGTTATACCCAGATTGACACTAAGTTATGTATGTGAAGTTTATACTTCAACAAATGGTTTTAAATGTATTTTCATTTTTTACGTTTAGTGATACCGAATAACTGAACCGCAAATCAACTGCTAAATAGTACTCCGCTAATATGTTCAGTAAAACAGCCAGTAAACCTCGGATAATAAACGTCAACCGTCTTGTGTAATCGTTTGCATACCGCACATTGTTAAGTCCGTCTAGTCTACGTTTAGACGTTTAAATATTTTTGGCAAGGTGCCACGTTTTCCCATTCATGAACTTGTTGGTCGAACTTCCTGTTTCATAACTTGTTGTATCAGGTGCACGATGGGGACATACATACAACCAAGTTTACTTTTCGTTCATCGGATAAGCCCTTTTCACTCTGTGATAAACTTTACAACACGTTAAAGTATTTAAAGGTCGCGTGCGTCAGATGGTTACTTTGATTAAAATAAAGAAAAAAAAAGCACCGCCATTGTTGATATATGAAATACAACTATATATTCACTACAATAATCCTCGCTGTTCATATCACTTTTTCTGGTACATGAATGGTTTGATGAATAAATTGCACCTTGTTTACTACCAAATACATTCTCAACACAACATCGTAAAACGATTGAGCATTGGCATGTTCTTGGAAAAGAGCACAGCTGATCGTTGCTTGGGCAGCTAGATAATTAATTGCAAATTACCGAAAATTAAAACAATACTCAGAGTAAGAGGAAAGAATGCATTTGTAAATTGAGATTTAATCTGTTCTACAGTGTATGAAATTTCCTAAATAGTAAAGCATAATTTTATAATCTTAATGCATGTATATGTACAGCTATAATGTGTTTGGCACATTTAGCAATGTTTCCACTTAGCAATCATTCATGTGACTTGTTATTGAGTCGTTGGAAATTTCTTATAACAGCGCCATACTCGACTGAAGCTTAAAAAATTTCAGTAAACGTGAGATAGTGTCGTCATACATGTATTGATCCACATTTGTTCAGGGTGTGTGTGTGTGTGTTCAGGGTGTGTGTGTAGGTTGTTGGTTAAAAGGGGATTGTCTTAAGCTGAACCCTTTGTGAAAGTAGGTGTATCTTTATTGTGAGAATAGTGTTTCTTTAAAGTGAAAATAGAGTGTATGTCTTTATAGTAAAAATAGTGTGTATATCTTTAGAGTGAAATTAGAGTATCTTTAAAGGGGGTATCAGACGATTAAACAAATCAAGCAAACACTGGACTTAGTAAAGATGAAATCATCAGTTGCAATAGGTAAGTTGTTTATTAGTTCTCTCTCTAGTCGAATAAATCTGAGGCCGAAATCATATTGGTTGTGTTGTGTGTGTTTTCAGTGAATGTCCAGACGGAATACCGCTAATATAGCAGTCTATTTTAAATTGATCGTATGTCGTTAATAATGAAAATGTACAAATACGATATGTGAATGAAGATGGTAAGATGGTATATGCCGTGGGCGGATCTAGCGGGGGATGGTAGTTTCGAGGGTCTGACCCCCCCCCCCCCCCCCACCGAAAAAAACCCACAAAAATAGCTTCAATGAAGGTGCATTTTAAACATATCAGTGTTGGTTACATCTTTATGGCACTAGAAGTAATATTTTTATATATGTGCCCAGTGCTTTCGATAAGACTAGTAAGCATGCACGTATTTACACTTAACATGTCTTGAAAAAAGCATTGGCATTTAACAACTTGTGTTAAAAATACTTTCTGTGAAGGTCTGTATTTGAAAAGCTATTTGGAAAGCTGGATATGGCACTATTTGGCTTGTAGATGCAAACACTCTTTCTGTGGGAGCATGCCCCCAGACGGCCTTACACTACTCGTACGGTACCTATGGGTCTCGCTCAAATTGCCCTATGCCATCATGACATGGAAAAAAAAAACAATATGGTTATAGATTATATTTGTCGCCAATAAAACAGTTCGGACGCTTGGAAAAAGCTTCTAGCAACTTCTGAAATGCTGGCAATTGTTTAATTTGGCTGCTTCATTTCAAAAGCCTTGGGGGATGGGGAGCATAACCCCCCCCCCTCCCCCCTCTCCCCCCCCCCCCCCGACTTGTTTTAACGATTTTAACATTTTCCACTTGTACACGCCATTTATACCATATTTTATGCAAAAACAACACGATATTATCACTTAAAAAGCAGAAATTTGTTATTTGGGTAAAGGGTCCGAGGGCATGCTCCACTGGGAGAATGTTGATTTATAAAATGGTAGAGATGCATTATGACGTGTATCTGAAAGAAACCTGATATAATTTTACCAGCTGTTTCAACTGCTTTAGCTGCGGTTTTATAATGCATGTAAATTTTGATTTAAGGTGGTATCCATCAGTTTGAAGAAGTTTCTCCATATTACAAGCACATTAATTATTGTTACCTGGAAAGGTGCCGTGAAATGCTGTATATTGATGTCCTACAGACAAAAAAGAGTAAAGCATAACGTCCAAATTGTCATCTCAAAAAAGTATCTCCTATCTGAGCCACGCTGCACAGTTAGCTGTTTTTTTAAAACCATGAATGCCATATGACCATCTTCTTTTGAGATCAGGTTATATCCTTAGCCGGGTAATCGGCTTTGTCCTCGATGTTTATTTTTAGCAGAAATCCCAAATCGTTCTTATTTATAGAATTCAAACGAATGAACATTTGCAGTGATTGTTAAGAAGTTGTGCTGTCATACAATTGATGTAGTGTTCAAAATGTTCTTTGCTTGAAATATGAGCTTCTGCAGAAATGATGCAGCAATATCTCATACAGGGGTCAGATATTGTTACATGTAATGGATATTGGAAACTTTCGAATACCACCTTTAAAATATGATAGCCTCACCCCCGTAATCCACTTGTGTCGTTCCATTCGGATAAACTTTTTCTTTTGCAGAAGGCCAGAAACTAGCATCATAGGCTTTGCCGGAGGATATTGCCGAAGATTAACGAATATTTCCGTAAAATACCGCAGGGTGTTCGCGAATATTACCGAGCAGGGTGAAATGCATCAAAACATATTGTTGGCATTACCAGACATTATTGCAAATTAGTTTACATTAAGATAACCCAGTTTAGCGGCTAACACTATATTTAAACACGTAACTGTGAACAGATGCCTGGATACTACAGGACGACTTAACCAGTTTGCCATGGAAACGTCGTATACTTTCTGTAAGTTTCTTCGCATTGTTGCACATTTATATTAAATGTTTTACTCTTTATTGACATTCTGTACGATTATTGTAATGTTAACGTGATAAAGATGTAGGGAATTAGCATGTTGGCAGAATGTATGAGGAAACATGTTCAAAGGTTCGTTACAGATCTTTAACGAACAATTTTCCAACTGCTACCTACATATTATTGGGTCACCGAGAACGACGACCCTTATATTTATCATCGGTTTTGGTGCGATGCTTCTAATAGAATGCATTTTTATGGGGATGATAGTGTAGCTGGCAAAAACAGGAACTCGCAGCAGTTCTGTGAGACCTTTTCTAGAGAAGAGAACTGGGTATTCGATTTTTAACATTGTAGCTGGCAACAATAATGTGTAACTTGCAATTATAAAATAAGCTGGCATTTATAGGAATTCGCAGCTGTTTGACAAAGTATTGTTGAACAAAAACAAAACTAAAAGAGTATACCGTTGTTAGCAGAGTAGCCTTAAAATACGGATGTAGCAGAGAACAAGGAAAACAAAGTAGCAAATACTCCACTGCCCATCCGAGTTATGGTCCATTACTGTCAAATGTTCATGTAATTATTCGACAGTGTAAGAGAATGTTTTTTTCCCGGGATAGTCTTCTTTTTTAAAGTCTCACATCCTATCTCTTTCTTGTATTTATAATTGGTTTTAGAAATGTCTATGGGATGGCGTCACACCTTTAAAAACTGAACTGTGAAAAAAAAAATCACAATTAAAATCTTACTAATATCACTTGTTATTTTTTATTTTTTTTTTATTTTACATGACTACACTAATTTGTCTGCATGTACAGACTGCACTAATTATCACAGATTTTTGCAAAAACATTTTTATAGATGTATGTGTAAAATTTCGACATTCAAGTTTTGTTTGGATGTAAACTATTTTGTTGTACTGTTTATGGTTACTATGTATTTAGGACCTGCGGACTTAATACAGAAATGGGCTGACAATGGGCGAATTTTACACAAGCTATTTCCCACGTATATGGTACTCTAGTTGAGCTTTTTCCATCTACTTTACTAATTGAAATTTCCAGACACTCGTTTTTTTTATAAATCGCATTAGTCTAGATGGCGTTTGTATCATGTTATACAATATTATCAAATTAAACCAACCAGAATAATCAAAACCCTGCAAGTGTTTTGTTAATCCATAACAATTATTTAGTTAGGTTGTTTGTTGTTGTTGTTGTTGTTGGCAACTCTACTTGCCTATCCGGATTAATATAAACATATAAACTGGGCTACTGAAAAAAATATCGCTAAACCGTAGAGCGGACTTCTGTACATGTGTGTTACACAGGCCGGCACACACCAACGGTCACCCATTCAGAGGCGGATCCAGAAAACTTTGGTGGGGAGGGGTATAAATCAAGATCCGCTCAACTTTATCGCAGTATTCGCAAATCATTTATCATAATCTACTAATGCTGTAGAAGGCTAAATGTCTACAGTACTCTTATGTCACTTAAACTCATTTTCATATTGTGTTATGACGAAATAATACAGTAACAAAAATCCACACTTTTATTACAAGATTTGAAGGCTTACAAGTTTAAGTTACCTACAAACAATAAGTAACATACAAAGATGTAACATGATTACATTGTGAAGTTACCTACAATGACTTCATGGCTTCCAAGTCGAAATTACCTGCATACAATTTGAAAGAATATACATGTATAAAGAAAGAAATGAAATACTGGTTATACATACACAGTTAGGAACCCTGACTTCGACCTAAACAGACAACTAACAAAATTCAGTTTAAAAGCTTAGTATTTTTTAAGCTTACATGTCTGTGTTTTCACAACTCTACTCTTTTACCTGGTTGGTGGAGAGGGTGGGATGCACCACACACTCCCTTCCCTGGATCCATCCCTACACCCATCTACCAACCACACTTACCGTTGCTTAACCGCGCAGCTTTGGAAGACTCTAAAACCGCGCCGCCAAATGGTTAACCCAGCGGCGAGGCTGGTTTAAGGCGCTTACATATCTGCCACTGTGATCGTCACATGTGCTTCTTCTCAATTATTGTTATGTTAACTTGATACTAAACGTATGGATGTGTTCATTATGACAGTAATTTACTATCACTATCAGTAGTAGGTTCACCAAGGTGATATAAGCATATAACGGAAAACCAACCTAAAATTTTATTGGTCCACAGAGACTAAGACATCGTCAGTTTTGAACTAATAATATACACATTTGCATTAGCATGTAACCTTTTTCCGTTTCTGTTTCAGTTGTAGTAGTTGCGACGTACATCATACAAGTGTATTGCAAGTGGAAAGAAATTAACCCTTGCCCGCATACTGAGAATGTGACGTATTTGGATCTGGTCTGTGGGACAAACAGCCTACTAACGCGCATTCATGTGACTTCCCAAGAATCGAGTACAACTTGCCCTGGTAACTAATCAACATCCTAGCTTAAACAAGACTTTATAAAGACATTTTAATCGGGTACGACCAGTGAAAAATATTTTGTGGGAACAAAAGTTGACGTAAGATTTTGCTGATATTTATAAGTGAATACAAGCTAACAGAAACAAGATTGCCATGTTATGCATCTTTTAAGCAGATACACCTATATCCCGGCTTTGGATTTTCCTATATGATTTGTAGAATTAATCAAGGTACAGAGTTCAGTGTAAAACTGTTGCATATCTCTATAATAAATGCATAAGACTTTATCATACTTGGGCAAATACTGCAGATCTAGATAAGCAAGTTCCTTTGGAAACTGTCTGGTCCGGATATACACTATCTGCTGCTGAGCCCACTTGCAATATCCCTGGTAACCATTGCTTGGAGTTAAACGAAGATTTCTAAAACTGAATGTACGTTATTTCCAAATTGCAGCATGATAATATTAACTTTACTGCAGGTTTGTCTCCGCATCTCCTGACCGCTGTTAACAACTGCTACTGGAAAAACAAATGCAGGCTGCCGTACGAATACACCCTTCATAAAATGTTCATTTGCGATCATTCCGGCTCGACCGGCAACAAATGCACAAATTGTTTGGGTACCGGGGGCAACAAACACCTGCTCGTCGGGAAGAATACATGTATGAGCAAGAGAAGTAAGAATGTTTCCTTTTGTCGACTAAACTAAAGTAAATTTTATTCGCATTGATCTCATTTGAATTTGCAAAGATGCACAGCCACTGTGCAGGATCTCTGTAAAAGATGAATATTCAGGTATGAGTAAAGTAATGATTTCGTTTGTTAGAAGTTGTGCATAAAATTACGGAAAAGTGAAGCTCAACTTTGAGTACGGTGAACGAGTATACGTACACTGACAGCTTACTTCACCTATTCATATGCTAAATACAAACCAAAACCTGATTAATGAAAACTATTCACTTACCAGTAACTCGCCGGTAAAAAAGCACTTGCATAAAATGATGGCCCCATCCCCTCTAAAAGTAAGTAAAAAGATTAACCGTTCTTCACTCTATACGTATTGCCAAAACATTGTGCGGGTTGTTATATGCCTACTGAAAAGGTTATTGTTGACAGGTATATTTTATTTTTGAAAGCGTCGACCTTCATGTTTATTTTGTACAATAACTGTTAAAATATGTTTTCACATTGTTATTATATGTTAATTAATAATGTCATTTTGGGGTCGCATTTAATATAATATATATAATCATCTAAAGCATGGTTTGAAAGGAAAATATATTGTTTTATAAAGGTCAAAAATATAAAACTTTACCCGATACGGTTTTTGAACTTATGTTTCGTGTATGAGAGACTAGCACGTATCCACTGGACCACCCCGACACATCTGTCTTTTCCGTCATTTAAAAGTAACGTTTCTTAAACTTGATTTTTCGGAAAGCACCTTACATTTCTATTGAAAGAAAACTTTTTAGTTTCATTGAAGTGAACGCAGCATTTGAAGTGGTACAAAGTTTTCTTCTCTCTTTTTTTCGCGCTTTTTGTTTGTTGTGTGTGTGGGTGGGCGTGGGTGTTTTCATTTATACCAACTGGCAGAATGGACTTTCCACACACTTTTCATTGTATTTTATTCGTTGTCATCATTTCTTAGTAAAATATCATTGGATGTATGTTAAATATTCAGTTTTGATGCGGTAAAGCATGAACAGCTGTTGTACAAATTAACTTATGTTTTATATTACCTTTGTATTTGTGAAGATATTTAGCCACCTTTCTCTCCTCAGAAATCGTCGATGTGTGCCATTCTAGAAAGCTTCCTCGTAAATGCGGAATAATACGAAGTCATCCAGTCTACCCGTGGAATTATGTCTCATACCACAAATACCATAAAGACTGCACAAAGGTGTTTAATCTGACAGCGAATAAAGGTAAGACGAATGTCCTGGTTCTCGGAATATGGACTTTTGACGCGTGTCGCGCGGACAAGTTAAAGCTGGTGACCAGCAGCCAGCAATGGATCTTTGATGAGTCATCGCCACCAAACAACAGCGAGGTGTTCGTCTTCCGGGAACAAGATAAACAGTTGACAATAAGTTTCAGGAGAGAGCAGTCAAAGAATACCATCGGATGTGGAGGCTTTATACTGTGCTACAAATGTATGTTGATGCTGGGTGAACATATGTAAAAAGGTTTGGTTTTTCAAAAGTTTTTTAATACACAATGTAATTGAATCACACAGAAATCGTTGATAGTTTATATTATCTTGCGTTTATTAAAACTATAAAACTCATTGTTGCCGAGTAAAATGCTTCTTGAAATGCATTTTTGTGGAGAATTATATTCACGTAGTTATGAAGGTATGTTAATAGGTTGATATTGTGCTACAAAGGTACGCTATTACAAATGTTGGAAAATAAGTCTTAGTATTACAAAGTATGTTAGTAGTTTGTTAGAAAAAACGACAAACGTTACGTCTTTGTGATAATTGTGTCAAAAAGGGTTGTTGTCCCTAGATGTTACTGCAACAGAGGTTTGTTAATGTTTTAACTTTACCGTTGATGTATTCTTTGAAAGCGAGTTGTTTTAACTGTTGCTTTAACCTCTGCAATAGTCTGTATATGTTTAAACCGGTAATATCAGTGCTACAAAGACGTGTTGGTGGTTTTAGCTGTAATATTAGTGCTACAAAGACAATTTGGTGGTTAAAGCTGTAATATTAGTGCTACAAAGACAAGTTGGTGGTATAAGCTGTAATATTAGTGCTACAAAGACGTGTAGGTGGTTTAAGCTGTAATATTAGTTCAACAAATACGTGTTGTTGTTTAAGCTGTAATATTAGTGCTACAAAGACGTGTTGTTGTTTAAGCTGTAATATTAGTCCTACAAAGACGTGTTGGTGGTTTAAGCTGTAATATTAGTGCTACAAAGACATGTTGTTGTTTAAGCTGTAATATAAATGCTACAAAGACGTGTAGGTGGTTTAAGCTGTAATATTAGTGCTACAAAGACATGTTGTTGTTTAAGCTGTAATATTAGTGCTACAAAGACATGTTGTTGTTTAAGCTGTAATATTAGTGCTACAAAGACATGTTGTTGTTTAAGCTGTAATATTAGTGCTACAAAGACGTGTTGTTGTTTAAGCTGTAATATTAGTGCTACAAAGACGTGTTGGTGGTTTAAGCTGTAATATTAGTGCTACAAAGACGTGTTGTTGTTTAAGCTGTAATATTAGTGCTACAAAGACGTGTTGGTGGTTTAAGCTGTAATATTAGTGCTACAAAGACGTGTTGGTGGTTTAAGCTGTAATATTAATCCTACAAAGACGTGTTGTTGTTTAAGCTGTAATATTAGTGCTACAAAGACGTGTTGTTGTTTAAGCTGTAATATTAGTGCTACAAAGACGAGTTGTTGTTTAAGCTGTAATATTAGTGCTACAAAGACGTGTTGTTGTTTAAGCTGTAATATTAGTGCTACAAAGACGTGTTGTTGTTTAAGCTGTAATATTAGTGCTACAAAGACATGTTGTTGTTTAAGCTGTAATATGAGTGCTACAAAGACGTGTTGTTGTTTAAGCTGTAATATTAGTGCTACAAAGACGTGTTGTTGTTTAAGCTGTAATATTAGTGCTACAAAGACGAGTTGTTGTTTAAGCTGTAATATGAGTGCTACAAAGACGTGTTGTTGTTTAAGCTGTAATATTAGTGCTACACAGACGAGTTGTTGTTTAAGCTGTAATATTAGTGCTACAAAGACATGTTGTTATTTAAGCTGTAATATGAGTGCTACAAAGACGTGTTGTTGTTTAAGCTGTAATATTAGTGCTACAAAGACGTGTTGTTGTTTAAGCTGTAATATGAGTGCTACAAAGACGTGTTGTTGTTTAAGCTGTAATATTAGTGCTACAAAGACGTGTTGTTGTTTAAGCTGTAATATTAGTGCTACAAAGACGAGTTGTTGTTTAAGCTGTAATATGAGTGCTACAAAGACGTGTTGTTGTTTAAGCTGTAATATTAGTGCTACACAGACGAGTTGTTGTTTAAGCTGTAATATTAGTGCTACAAAGACATGTTGTTATTTAAGCTGTAATATGAGTGCTACAAAGACGTGTTGTTGTTTAAGCTGTAATATTAGTGCTACAAAGACATGTTGTTGTTTAAGCTGTAATATTAGTGCTACAAAGACGTGTTGTTGTTTAAGCTGTAATATTAGTGCTACAAAGACATGTTGTTATTTAAGCTGTAATATTAGTGCTACAAAGACGTGTTGTTGTTAAGCTGTAATATTAGTGCTACAAAGACGTGTTGGCGGTTTAAGCTGTAATATTAGTGCTACAAAGACGTGTTGGCGGTTTAAGCTGTAATATTAGTGCTACAAAGACATGTTGTTATTTAAGCTGTAATATTAGTGCTACAAAGACGTGTTGTTGTTTAAGCTGTAATATTAGTGCTACAAAGACATGTTGTTATTTAAGCTGTAATATTAGTGCTACAAAGACGTGTTGTTGTTTAAGCTGTAATATTAGTGCTACAAAGACGTGTTGGCGGTTTAAGCTGTAATATTAGTGCTACAAAGACGTGTTGGCGGTATAAGCTGTAATATTAGTGCTACAAAGACATGTTGTTATTTAAGCTGTAATATTAGTGCTACAAAGACGTGTTGGTGGTTTAAGCTGTAATATTAGTGCTACAAAGACATGTTGTTATTTAAGCTGTAATATTAGTGCTACAAAGACGTGTTGTTGTTTAAGCTGTAATATTAGTGCTACAAAGACATGTTGTTGTTTAAGCTGTAATATTAGTGCTACAAAGACGTGTTGTTGTTTAAGCTGTAATATTAGTGCTACAAAGACGTGTTGGTGGTTTAAGCTGTAATATTAGTGCTACAAAGACATGTTGTTATTTAAGCTGTAATATTAGTGCTACAAAGACGTGTTGTTGTTTAAGCTGTAATATTAGTGCTACAAAGACGTGTTGTTGTATAAGCTGTAATATTAGCGCTACAAAGACATGTTGTTGTTTAAGCTGTAATATTAGTGCTACAAAGACGTGTTGGTGGTTTAAGTGTTACATTAATGCTACACAGACGTGTTGGTGGTTTAAGCTGTAATATTAGTGCTACAAAGACGTGTTGTTGTTTAAGCTGTAATATTAGTGCTACAAAGACATGTTGTTGTTTAAGCTGTAATATTAGTGCTACAAAGACATGTTGTTGTTTAAGCTGTAATATTAGTGCTACAAAGACATGTTGTTGTTTAAGCTGTAATATTAGTGCTACACAGACGTGTTGGTGGTTTAAGCTGTAATATTAGTGCTACAAAGACATGTTGTTGTTTAAGCTGTAATATTAGTGCTACAAAGACATGTTGTTGTTTAAGCTGTAATATTAGTGCTACAAAGACGTGTTGTTGTTTAAGCTGTAATATTAGTGCTACAAAGACGTGTTGGTGGTTTAAGCTGTAATATTAGTGCTACAAAGACGTGTTGTTGTTTAAGCTGTAATATTAGTGCTACACAGACGTGTTGGTGGTTTAAGCTGTAATATTAGTGCTACACAGACGTGTTGGTGGTTTAAGCTGTAATATTAGTGCTACAAAGACGTGTTGTTGTTTAAGCTGTAATATTAGTGCTACAAAGACGTGTTGTTGTTTAAGCTGTAATATTAGTGCTACAAAGACGTGTTGGTGGTTTAAGCTGTAATATTAGTGCTACAAAGACGTGTTGGTGGTTTAAGCTGAAATATTAGTGCTACAAAGTCGTGTTGGTGGTTTTAGCTGTAATAATGCTACAAAGACGTGTTGTTGTTTAAGCTGTAATATTAGTGCTACAAAGACGTGTTGTTATTTAAGCTGTAATATTAGTGCTACAAAGACGTGTTGTTGTTTAAGCTGTAATATGAGTGCTACAAAGACATGTTGTTATTTAAGCTGTAAAATGAGTGCTACAAAGACGTGTTGTTATTTAAGCTGAAATATTAGTCCTACAAAGACGTGTTGTTGTTTAAGCTGTAATATTAGTCCTACAAAGACGTGTTGTTGTTTAAGCTGTAATATTAGTGCTACAAAGACGTGTTGTTGTTTAAGCTGTAATATGAGTGCTACAAAGACGTGTTGTTGTTTAAGCTGTAATATTAGTGCTACAAAGACGTGTTGTTGTTTAAGCTGTAATATTAGTGCTACAAAGACGTGTTGGTGGTTTAAGCTGTAATATGAGTGCTACAAAGACGTGTTGTTATTTAAGCTGTAAAATGAGTGCTACAAAGACGTGTTGTTATTTAAGCTGAAATATTAGTCCTACAAAGACGTGTTGTTGTTGAAGCTGTAATATTAGTGCTACAAAGATGTGTTGTTGGTTTAACCAATATATAGCAGGTTTAACTGTTAACATTCATGTAAGAAAGACTTGTTGCCGGTCAATTCAACTGTAACAAATGGCAAAAATTAATTGAACCAAGATGTTTTTATGTTTAACGTTAAAATCGGTGTGATACAGGTTAAAACAACAATATAATTACCATCTGCATTGACACGTGGTGTTTTTGTGTCCACCGTGTTTGTACTTATCTTTTATGGTGTTATGCTTCACTTTTTTCGAAGATGCAGGACATCAAAAACAGTATTTCATGGTATATTTTGAGATAACAATATATTACCTGCGTTTTTTTAAGAAGAAAAATGTCCGAATTGTCGGATACCACTTTAAACGCGTGGATTATGCGCAGTTCCCGCCAGGTGGCCTTCTAGCTGACCCGCAGTACTTTCATGGTTCTAGCAGGTTATTAGTGTCGTCAACCACCAACTTTAGACAGGCATTGCTGTTGTAGTCATACGTTTTGTGTATGCTAATTTTTTTTACATATTTCCAGTCATAACAGAGAATGAAGTAAAACATTACTTGGATCGAAATGTCCACGTGTGTGACAAGGTTGGACGGGCTGCGACCGTAAAAGTAACAGTAGCGGACTATTGTAAGTACATTAAATCATGAACTTGATGTTGTCGATAATAGTGTAGTTGCTGCTGATGGTGTTGCTGTTGGCGATAAAGATGATTTGGGGCGTTATGGCCTATCCTATTCTCAGCATAAATCTTAACGGTGTAAACGACATGCCATCAATGTATGACAATACAAGCATGGAACTTTAAATACCCCTTTCACATTTTCACAGTTTTCTTGTATTACTAATGAACACAATCTTATTTGTCTGATCATTACTGCATTCATTAGAATCGTTATTCTATTTCAATATATTCGTTTCATATAATTTTAATTAACACATGTAGTTAGTCATATTTTGTGAGGGAAGACTCCGCTCACCCGTCCTTCGGTTGTCATTTTAGTCAACACAACATGTGGGAGAGGCCGAGACCATCAATGCTGTTGTAATGATGCCGTCTGCAAGGAGATCAACACAGCTCAGATGGCGAAGGAAGCCAGTTTACCGTGAAGGGGGATTACTTTTCTTCCGCGTTCAACAATTACTAAAATGTCTGCTAAAAGATTAACCGATCAACTCTACCCTGACGCGAACGCTTTGTATATCCGTGTAAAACAACAATCACTGCTGAAGACGACGTTCTGATCGGAACTAATTGTTTGACGGATAAATCGTTCTAGTTTAGCTTGATGGGAACATTAGATTGTTTAGTTCAACATCAGCAAATGCTGACATATAAACCGTACTAATTAACCTTGGTGGGAACAATTGTTTTTAGCTCAACATCAACCAATGCTGACATATAAACCGTGCTAATTTACTTTAATGTGAACGTTTGTTTCTTTAGATGCTAACAAATTAACCTGAACTTTATTTCGATGGTTCTTCGAAAACAACAGCAGAACATGAGCCGCCCACTCTGCCTCGATGGATTCAGGTTTCTGAAATTCATAACCATTGCTGGAGGAAAATCCATTGACTGTTCGTTGTAATGTTGCTACACCTCTAGGATCGTAAAGAAATCTGGTGCTGGGGATTAGGTGACCTCATCTAGATTGGAACGACTCAATTTGTGTCGTTCCTCGATATTCGTAGAAAGTTATTGTTGCTACGTATTAAAGGCGGGAAAACGCTATATGATTATTTAAATAAAGCTACTAGTTTAAAATGGTTCGTTATTTGTAGCTGAACTTCATTATAGCCTTGCAGACACTATTTCCAACATAACGACACGCCTAGTCCTATCTTTCTTAAGCAGACAGACACTATTTCCAACATAACGACACGCCTAGTCATATCTTTCTCAAGCAGACAGACACTATTTCCAACATAACAACACGCCTAGTCCTATCTTTCTCAAGCAGACAGACACTATTTCCAACATAACAACACGCCTAGTCCTATCTTTCTCAAGCAGACAGACACTATTTCCAACATAACGACACGCCTAGTCCTATCTTTCTCAAGCAGACAGACACTATTTCCAACATAACGACACGCCTAGTCCTATCTTTCTCAAGCAGACAGACACTATTTCCAACATAACGACACGTCTAGTCCTATCTTTCTCAAGCAGACAGACACTATTTCCAACATAACGACACGTCTAGTCCTATCTTTCTCAAGCAGACAGACACTATTTTCAACATAACGACACGCCTAGTCCTATCTTTCTCAAGCAGACAGACACTATTTCCAACATAACGACACGCCTAGTCCTATCTTTCTCAAGCAGACAGACACTATTTCCAACATAACGACACGTCTAGTCCTATCTTTCTCAAGCAGACAGACACTATTTCCAACATAACGACACGCCTAGTCCTATCTTTCTCAAGCAGACAGACACTATTTTCAACATAAAGACACGCCTAGTCCTATCTTTCTCAAGCAGACAGACACTGTTTTCAACATAACGACATGCCTAGTCCTTTTTTTCTCAAGCAGACAGACACTATTTTCAACATAACGACACGCCTAGTCCTTTTTTTCTCAAGCAGACAGACACTATTTCCAACATAACGACACGCCTAGTCCTATCTTTCTCAAGCAGACAGACACTGTTTTCAACATAACGACACGCCTAGTCCTTTTTTTCTTAAGCAGACAGACACTATTTCCAACATAACGACACGCCTAGTCCTATCTTTCTCAAGCAGACAGACACTATTTTCAACATAACGACACGCCTAGTCCTTTTTTTCTCAAGCAGACAGACACTGTTTTCAACATAACGACATGCCTAGTCCTATCTTTCTCAAGCAGACAGACACTATTTTCAACATAACGACACGCCTAGTCCTTTTTTTCTCAAGCAGACAGACACTATTTCCAACATAACGACACGCCTAGTCCTTTTTTTCTCAAGCAGACAGACACTGTTTTCAACATAACGACACGCCTAGTCCTTTTTTTCTCAAGCAGACAGACACTATTTCCAACATAACGACACGCCTAGTCCTATCTTTCTCAAGCAGACAGACACTGTTTTCAACATAACGACATGCCTAGTCATATCTTTCTCAAGCAGACAGACACTATTTTCAACATAACGACACGCCTAGTCCTTTTTTTTCTCAAGCAGACAGACACTATTTCCAACATAACGACACGCCTAGTCCTTTTTTTCTCAAGCAGACAGACACTATTTCCAACATAACGACACGCCTAGTCCTTTTTTCTCAAGCAGACAGACACTGTTTTCAACATAACGACACGCCTAGTCCTTTTTTTCTCAAGCAGACAGACACTGTTTTCAACATAACGACACGCCTAGTCCTATCTTTCTCAAGCAGACAGACACTATTTTCAACATAACGACACGCCTAGTCCTATCTTTCTCAAGCAGACAGACACTATTTTCAACATAACGACACGCCTAGTCCTATCTTTCTCAAGCAGACAGACACTGTTTTCAACATAACGACACGTCTAGTCCTATCTTTCTCAAGCAGACAGACACTGTTTTCAACATAACGACACGCCTAGTCCTATCTTTCTCAAGCAGACAGACACTATTTTCAACATAACGACACGCCTAGTCCTATCTTTCCTAAGCAGACAGACACTATTTCCAACATAACGACACGCCTAGTCCTATCTTTCTCAAGCAGACAGACACTATTTTCAACATAACAACATGCCTAGTCCTATCTTTCTCAAGCAGACAGACACTGTTTTCAACATAACGACACGCCTAGTCCTATCTTTCTCAAGCAGACGAGTATCATTGCAACCAAATACATTTGTAACTATTTTATTCATAGAAACGACAGAAACACACAATGCTGTGACGACGTTTTGCTCAGAAGTATATTGCATGGGCTATATAGACACACGAAAGGAATATTTGTTCAAGTGCGAATAATTCAATTAACGCATTTACTGTATATAATCCCTTAAAGGTGGTCAATCCGATTTTTTTTATTTTACCATTTTACATGCAACGCTAGCAAACCTGTCTTTTGGTAATTGGTAATGATTACTGACTAAAACGATTTACTTTTAGTAAGGACGATAATATCACAACTCACGTGATTGTATAGTGGAAGTAACTTGTTGTTTTCAGAATAATGTTCTTTCAGACCTTATAGATCTTAGTGATTTATAACTAATTATCCTACAGGCGATATATGATTGAAGCAACAAGGGCAATTCAGTAGCTGTTTAATTCTCGCACTTATTTTCATTAGATCTAGTGTTTTATCATATTAACTGAGCACGTTTTAGTGCAAATAAAAAAGATACTTTTTCGGCGTAGCAGTCTAACCTCACTTTTGACCTACTTGCGAATATTAACGCAAGGTCAGCCAGATAGAATAGTAAAGTGACTCCCATTGGTAGAAAATTCAAGATAATACCTTATTCCGTATTGGGCCTTATAACCACTCCGTACTGTTTTTGAAAGGAGGGGCGTTCATTAAAATCTTAAATGTGAGAAATGTTTCCCGATAGTTTTGTTGTGTATATAACATAATTTTACTTCTAATTCACTTTAAATTTTGATTCTACCAACAACGACAAAGCACAAATTCACGCCCTCATTCTCTAACTGCTTCCGGTTTTATAATTAAGCTACACAACGAAGTGCTTCATACGTTTCTAGTCAGGTCAAGTTGATCTGTAAATAATGGGGACGTGTCAGAAGTCCAAAGTGTAAAATACCATAAGGTGTCAGAAAAATGTCCAATGCTTTGATGTCTCTGTTTTTATAAGCTTATAATCTTACAAATATCTCAGTATTTTGTGTTTATTTAAACATCACCAAGCATGATTTCATCTTCACAGCTAGTTCGTGCTTCTCTTAATACCAGTAAAACGCAGTATTCGAACAATTGTTTGAAACCCCAAAAAAATATTTTTGTGCAATAAAATATCGACTTTAAGATGCCATCTTTGCCTTTAAAGTAGTATTCGGTAATGCGTCTCTATCAAATACATGTAATATATAGCATAAATCTCCCGTTTGTCATTGCGTGTGGAAAATTTAGAGTTATACAGGGGTTGTTGGGTTCCAGCGATTTGTAATATTCTTTCAATAGTAAGGTAGTGCGGCGTAAATCATACACAAAATCATCTTATTCCCCATTCTAATTAAGACGCAATGAGGATTTCGATAAATATATCCTTTGAGTCTTGTCCCTCCATCGGCGACTGACTTTTTGTTATACAGCACTGTTTACTTATAAAATAACCCGGATATTATGCCTTCTTTATGGATCTGGTTTTAAAGCGGTGTTGAACTTTAGGTGGTTATGGAAAACTCTAACCAGGTGGTTATACAGAGACGGAAGATATGTCAAAGAAATTATGCTTGTGATGTTCAACACCCACACAAATCAAAGACATCAGTAAACATTTTTGTCCAGACTTTCCATGCGTTATTTGCGCTATTTACGATGTTCGTTAAGGACCAGAGTGTTATAGTAAGATGAAACAATAGGATAAACAAAATCTTGTATACTAGGTGTACACAATTTAATTGTATATACATGTACCTGTAATTACGAGTAATGTTTACATTTGTAAATTATACATTTCATATCACTATGCCAAGATAATTTCTTTTCATAAGCATAGATAGTATGGAAATTATATTTACAGACAGCTTTTTCAATATTTAATATGTCTTCTCTTCTTCCTCTGTCTTTTTCTGCGCTTCTTTCTCTCCTTTCCATCACCTTTCCGCTTTCTGTTCTTGTCCTTCACATGTTTATCTTTCTTCGACCCGCATTGTTTCTTCTTCCGCCGTTTGCAAGCTGTAACCAAAATATAATTATTTAAAGTTTAGTTTAAACTTTACTCTGGCAGTGATTATTTTCCGTTGCTGTGTTCGTAATTGTTCGCCATTACGCGGAAACTTTTAATATTACATTGTTTCAAAAGTGCTTGCGAAATACGGTTATTAGCGTTGAAATAAAAAAGCTTAGCGCTGTTTAAGTGCCTTCTTTCAATATCAAGGGATGTATGTAGGGACCCGTTCTTTGGGCATTTTTGTTTACATTAACTGACTATTACTCTTATTAAAAATATTTAATCACTGAAAAGTAATTTAAAGAATTTTTTTAAATATTTCTTTGTATTTCTTTCTTATTTTTTTCTTCTTTATCTGAAATGATGCTCAGTATCGCCTGAGCGCAATGGTGTTTTCATGACGGCATGTTTCTCGAACTATGATAAATAAAACCAATAAGTAAATTAATACATTGTGTTATTTCGTGAGAAGTGCTGTCACTGAAGAAACAATAAAAATAGTGTGGTTCGAACCGGAAACCTCCGATTGCAAGAAGCACACTCTAACAATGGGCCATTAGTTAAATATAATTATGCAGATGTGACCACATAAATATCAAAATGTACCAGGCTAGAATTTATTAATTTTTGAAACCTCTTTACATTTAGAATATTCACTATAGATATCAGTTCAATGCTGTAAAGTTTTATTAACATATTCATTTGTTTGTTATATTACGGCAAAAAGCATCGGCACAATCATGGTCTCCAATTCGCCTTCCAATCAACGTCAGAGTGCACAAAGAATCAAAGCGCTAAAAAGACGTTCTTTGGGGCGGTAGTTGGTTTTAACCTGTGAGCGATTGAAGGTATGCAGATAATTGTCATTTTAAAATTTTCCGCGGTAACTCGATTGCACACGCATTGGAAAACAGGCGTGTCTTCAGCTGTAAAACAACCTGCAGTAATGTACATTGATAATACATGATTGAGACTAGAGTTAAAACACAGTTACATTATCACATTATTGAAACTAGTATATTAAACAAACATTACTTTCCAAACGATTGCATAAAAATAAAATTAAAATAAATGCTTATATATATGCTACCGGACGTACACTAAAATAAACTCGAATTTAACTCCCAGTTATTTATTTCGTCAACACCACACCACTTTGATCTAATTCTAAATCCCGAATGCAGACCTAGGATAGAGTCCCTGAAGGCAGCGAGGCCCCGAGCGGGATATCACAAATGTCTCGGCCTATAGTATGTAATACAATGTCAGTGGAACTCTAGTTCTAATAATGCTATTCCTCCTCCTTTCGCCTCTTTTTTCTAATCGCTGAGTGATATTCCTGCGCGGCCCTGTTTATTCATAAATCTGCATTTCATGCATATCTGTATTACACAATATTAACACTTAAACATCTAGTTTAAACAGATTATTAATGTCAACATTTGAAGCATGCCGGTACTTCAATTAGCGTATAAGTCTCCTTCGATATACGTATTTGTTTCCGGACACGCACTACTTTTTTCCAGATTGGCTGCGGGTTGTCAAAGTCATGCAGAGTCAATTCTTCGTGCTTCCGAAATTCAGCTTTCCTACGACTCTAGACGCTGTCGCAAGCGACAAAGCCCCAAAATGTATGGCCAGAACCGCTGGCACTTTCTCACCATCTTCGGTATTTTTCAGTACACGTTCGGTCTATTTCTTACAGCAGAATTACCGAGGTGTTGCGAATGCAGCCGGCGTAATGCATGTCAGACGGAAAACGTCGGAAGGCTGGTCCCGACTTATACCCGAACTATTCGTACCAAGGAGCCATAGAATTCTGTCGACATTTTTAGTCCACTTCGACATGTACGGCATTCGCATCACCTCGGCTATTTTACTTTCAGAAATAGGCTTCAGAGGTAATACTGGTGTAAAGTAGCTTCGACAAGATGGCAGCCACGGTCTTTGAGTATGATGCGATTGCAATTTTTAGAAACTGTGCGGAACTAACAGTGCCGATTCGTGTGTTGCATCCCAGGACTTGATTTGAGCAGTGCGTTTCACTGTAAAGTCTGAAGTGAATATTCAAAGAATTGATCAAAACAAGCCATTTTGATGAGAGGATTGCGTTATGTCTGATTGGCAGTCTAACTTTCTTTAAATAAACAGGAGATGCTTAACGATGTAGGAAGATCGAAGTACGCGCCGAGAATCTCGGTGTATAACTATAAATAATATTACCTTCGAGGTTCTTCTCGAATGTGAACGAAAAAGGCCAAAGATGATGCGAGTGCATTAACGGTAACATTATACCGGCGCATGACACAGTGACGCATTTTTCTTTGCATGCTCCAATCATCAAGCATCCATATTCCTCAACCATAAAATATTGTTAATAGATGAAAGTCAATTGATGTTGATGCTGTATTTGATTTGCGTCATAAGATTCGTTTGCAACACATGAAATTAGAAAATGTTTCTTCTTAGCCAAAAGATAATGTCCTAGAACTCTGAGCAGCTTCGGTTGTTGCCAGTTATCAGCACAAGTAAATATCGTCTTGCTAAATCGGCTAGTGTCTATTTCAAACATTGGACCTTTCCAAAAGGGTCGGTGAAGCCTGTTTAATAACCGGCCTATCCAATCAGTGTGTCAACCACGTGGTTGACTTACTTTATACAAACTAACACCTGCGTATTGTTTGTGATACTGTTTGTGAGCATTAAGGTAGGCTCGATCTAAAACTGTAAAAACTACAATACAGGGAGAAGTTAGTCACTAATCACGGAACGGTCCTTTGAGTCTAAAATCCAACAGTTCCGTTATATATTTTTACGTTTATTATTGATTATAGTTCGAATAATTAACTTTAACACCCTTACTTTAATTGTCACCAGATGTAAATAACATTTATAAATTATTTAACTTTTTTTTTTCGTTTGTTCAAATAATCGCAACCGCAAAGTTATTTAACAAGTTTCTGTACGCCTTCGTAGGTAAATGTTTGCGCATCCCAAGACAAAATTATTTATATTTGTCGATATCCTATAGACGACTAAAATATTTAAGCAATTTACTAAAAATCACTTTCTTTGCTTTTATCTTCATGTGTATACGTGTTATTGTACATATGCATTCATGTGATGTGAATCTTCACAACAGGATGCAATGTTGGTTTGTTTCTGGCGAAGGGTGGCTGGGGGGGGGGGGCGGTGTGTATCAAAGCAGTTATAATAAATGACATACGTTTTGGAGTTACTGTCTCCTCATAGGTAAATTGTATATTTGACAGAAAAGTCGTCAGGTTTTCTGTTTCCTTGGTGATTTTTGTCACACTTCCTGGCCTCGTCACCGCATCACAGGCATTGGAGACGTAATCTGTTATTTTCGCATCTAAAATGACATTATTCCAAAAGAAATATATGTAGGTATTGAAAGTAGGCACAAATAATTATGGTAAATATGAGGCCTACTGCCCCAACTGTTCAAAAATTCTAAACAAGTACCTGTGTAGAACCACTAACACAGCCCTAGAAACGATGGGAGGTAGTAAGTCAAATTTAAAAGAAGAAAGCTTAGACAAATCTTTCTCAGGAATCTCTATTTTTGAGCTATATCTCAATTTCTGACGGTATATGAGCAACATTAACCTTTAGTCCTGTTTAAAAAATATTTTTACATCAAGGAGAAAAGCAAGTAAAAGTTGTAAAACTGAAGTTTAAGAAATGTTTTTAAATCTTAATCAATTTGAGGAATAAGAACCCACGGAAAATAAGTAAAAGCATCATTGTTTTACCTTACATTTACTAAGGAGGGTTGCGTAATTAAGTGGTAACGAAAAATGGAATATAAGAGGGGAAAAACGAAACAAAGTACTTATCTGCATAACAAAAAGAATTATACAAAGCGGAACTTCAGAAAATAAAAGGCATGTATGTGGTTAATCCCTATGTCAAAGTAATGTTCATATACAGTGTTTTGTATTGAAGAGGAATTACTTTTTTTAAAGAATACTTACGTTTTAAACAAACAATGAACCCTTTTCCACCATTAGAATCCTTGTCTACAAGGAACTCTAAAACAGCATGGTCAGTAGAGGTGGGCAATGTTTCGCTGTGATCCGAGGTGAGATTAATAGTCAAACTTCCGGTGAGTATGCGCAATGAATCGTCTTCGCCGATATCTATTTCCTGCACAGTGATGACCATGCGGGAGTTGACTTCTGCGTATAAGGAGAGTTTGCACGTGTCTTTGTGAATGTGGTAGATCCAGGGGTAGCCAGGGTGGCTACGGATCAGGGTGTCCTGATAGGCCATTTTTTTCTGATTGCATATGTCAAAAGCCGGGTACTGTTTAGCTGGACAGAATAGAGTAAGGATGAGTTTAAGGGGCTTCTTTCAATCGGAACACCTCGGTTAATTTACGAATCATCTCTCGGATGTATGAAGGTAGTCGGATCATCCCCGGCCATTTATCTAAATTGGACTTCTTTTGAGACAGACGATCAAAACAAAGATGGCAGCTCGGGTGACAGCTCACTATAGTACGATGCCAGTAAAACTTCAATGTGTGACAGCTTCAAATTTAAATCGTCCGATTTTAATTTACCCAGCGCAGCAGAGACGCAGCTGTCAAACGATGGCAGTGTTTATGTTTGTGCTAACTATATAGGAATATTCTTTTTCCGACTTCCGGCGAACAAAACGATCGTGATTTCATTAAGTTTTATTGCACCAGATACATCCGAGGGATGATTGTCACGAAGACGGAATTACCCGAGGGGTTCCGATTGGGGCTTCTGTATGAAGTACATGTAGCAACAATTATACACCATTGTCTGAAGTATGAGGTATGAAGACATGATTAATAGCCACAAGTGTTGCACCGCTTTCGGTTTAGACGATGTTACGACTACACACCTTTGAAAAACAGTATTTATCAAATAACAGTATAATTGTTCAACATTTTCGAATTTATTCGGGCAATGGGTATTTCACTATAATTCAAAGTTGACGTTAAAATTGAAACTATACCGTCAACTTCATACCTAAGTGTAACATTTTTTTAATATGTTTGTGTTTTTATTGTTACTGGACAACTCTTCCGTCAAATTTAGGTTAACAAGCAGATTTTTTTCTAGATCTGGTAACTTGTAGTTTTAAGTTGTCTTGTTTTGGATACCACCTTGCAAGTGATGTTCACGCAGATTGGGTATTTGCAACTTTTAAGAACGTGTGTATGATTTTTTTTTAAAGTATCCAACAACATGGCATGAAACACTGTTCCTAACATAAGACCAACAATGCCTAGAACCTGTTTAAGAAGAGGAAACGAAAACATTAGAATGTCTTAGCTCGGAATCGCATCTTTCTGTACTACCAGAAACGAGGCTAGGTAACATTGGGAGATAAATCTGCAGCCAGTCCGGGACTCGAACCCGACAATAAATTGTTTAACAACGGCTCGCACACGTGCATATGTATAAACTTACAAGTATTGGTGAAGCAGCGAACAGCAGAAACAAGTATATAGTCGGGAATTTCTCCTATGCATGGAGAATCTCCACCGTCATCGTCCTCGTCTTTGGACTTGATAATGACGTCAGTTGGCAGCTGGATGGTGCAGTTTTGGCTCCAGTAGCATTCGTTCTCCTGTTGCATCAGACTCGCGCTCTTGCCTCGACAACCTTTAGCTGAGTAAAAGTTGGGGGAAAACATAATAAAACAGAGAGAAAAAATATAATAAAGGCAGAGAGAAAAACAACAACATAATAGAACCAGATAAATGGACAGTGTGGCACAAAAGTATAATATGATATTACATGGTCCTTTGTGTTTTAAACTAGTTAAACGTTAAATATTATTAATGGTTGTATTTGTCAAAATTAATCTGTGTTGCTAGGAGATACAATTTAAATTTTGTATTAATAGATAGGTGCACGTACGCTTGCTTATGTTTTTTATGTGCGTAAGTGTGCGTGCGTTCGTATGCACGTGTGTGTATGCATACCAAAGTTTTTGTTGTCCTTTCCTGACGTTACGTTGACGTAAGTAATGTAGCCCTCGGCGCAGGACAGAAAGTAGGCATTCTCCGTGTCTGTTCGACGTATTTCACCTTGATTTACGACGGGTGTCGAAGAACCTGAAGCAACAATCAATGTGAAACAATGCTGAGGCAACAATCAATGTAAAACAATGTTGAGGCAACAATCAATGTGAAACAATGCTGAGGCAACAATCAATGTGAAACAATGCTGAGGCAACAATCAATGTGAAACAATGCTGAAGCAACAATCAATGTGAAAGAATGTAGAGGCAACAATCAATGTGAAACAATGCTGAGGCAACAATCAATGTGAAACAATGCTGAAGCAACAATCAATGTGAAAGAATGTAGAAACAACAATCAATGTGAAACAATGCCGAGGCAACAATCAATGTAAAACAATGTTGAGGCAACAATCAATGTGAAACAATGCCGAGGCAACAATCAATGTAAAACAATGTTGAGGCAACAATCAATGTGAAACAATGCTGAGGCAACAATCAATGTGAAACAATGCTGAAGCAACAATCAATGTGAAAGAATGTAGAGGCAACAATCAATGTGAAACAATGCCGAGGCAACAATCAATGTGAAACAATGCTGAGGCAACAATCAATGTGAAACAATGCTGAGGCAACAATCAATGTGAAAGAATGTAGAAACAACAATCAATGTGAAACAATGCTGAGGCAACAATCAATGTGAAACAATGCTGAAGCAACAATCAATGTGAAACAATGCTGAGGCAACAATCAATTTGAAAGAATGTAGAAGCAACAATCAATGTGAAACAATGCTGAAGCAACAATCAATGTGAAACAATGCTGAAGCAACAATCAATATGGAACAATGTAGAACAACGCGAAAGTTGGATAGCGCAATTAAAAGGCAGTTAATGGAAAAAGTTCATGACCTAAATTTGGTCCATTAGCAGTCTTAGCTCAGATCGATCATATTACAGGGAGAAAAATCATTTTTGTGCTCTGCAGAACCAACATTTAATTAGAAGCAATAGGTTTTTAATGGAATATGGTGAAATGATACCAAATTTATCAAGGCCAATCACGGATTAAGTTAACTTAATAAAAATAAAGTATACGAGAAAATGAAGCAAGTAACAATTTGCAAATATCGGTTATCCTAAGACAAAGTCAATATATTAATGTAATGACAAATAGAAAAACAAATACCTCTGGCTGCAAAAATGCTTAACAAAATAATTCCCCACACATTTTCTGCCATTTTGATTTCCTTACACCAAGCGCGCCATTACGTGCGAGAAAAACACGACCGTGAGTATATATAGGCCACCAGTGTGGCTGCAAGAATTAGGACACCAGCCGTTGAATGGGAACTACGTTCACACAACCGACTTGTGGTATAACATATGCATACACCCATGTAAATGCCATCGATGTGTGTTTTTATTATAGCACTAGTAAGTGATCACGTAAAATATAATATATAAGACAAACATATTTACGTAAACAGCGGACAGTTTATAGAATTTATTTAAGCGCTCGTCTGGAAGCGCTCTTTTCAAGTGACATAATAAACATAGCACTTAGTAAGCGCCCTATAAACGAAGCACCACCGAAGCTGATGCTGCATCGCGGACTCTTTTCTAGCGCTTGTAAGGAACTGGTCACGGTTTCCAGACCTAACTCCAGATACATCAACTAATAGGTCAAGGTCTTTCTGTTAGGAAACATTCCAGAACCAACACTGAATCTAGGTTGTAAAGATACAGTTATCAAAATGGTCTGCACAGGATATGTGCCCGGATGGCAGATGGGCTATGTAAACAGATTCAAGGTAGAAAATGGATCCGTGTTCTGGTGTAGCAGATATTAAATAGTTTTTTTTTTTTGTTGTTGTTCTTTATCTCATTAATAGAAAGTATGATTCGAGAAACTACGTACATCTTTATTTCAGTGTATAATGTGTATTGCATACTCTTTTTAATATTGCTTCCGCGAATTATAATTCATATATACAAATTTCGGTGAAATATGCATCATTTAAATAACGATTTTGACATTTTTGAATATGTACAAATGTAGGTTATTCCACTTCAAAACTGAAAACATCATTTACGTGTTAATTTTACATATATATATGCATTGTACTTCGAATATATATATATATATATATATATATATATATATATATATATATATATATATATATATATATATATATATATATATATATATATATACATATACTAGATCTTATTTAAAATGTTTTTTGAGATTTAAAACAGTGTAGACTATAATTAAAATCTTTTTGCCAGCGAGGCACCCGTGGCGTAGTAATAGAGTCGCGGACTTGTAACTCTTCTAACTGCTTAGCGTCTCACTGCATCGGCTCGAGTCCCATTCGGGGCGGGGGAATTAATGTGGAAAGGTATTTCAGCTGACCTGCGATGCATCGATGGTTTTATCCTGACAGATTCCACCATCAGAATAACTGGACGTCGCAATGATGGCCGTAATTGGTGGGAGCGAGGTTTTTCAAAAATAAAACCTTTTTTTTAATTAGAACGAATAAGAGATAACTGTGATGAGTATAGTCATTAGGTGCGGAAGAATAATCTACCTTTGCACAAAAATTTACAACCCTTTCACATCTGCCGCTTTCAACAAGTGTGTTGTAACTGTACATGTGTGCTTAAAGGAAAGAATAGAACAAGGAAATAATAATACTGAAAGTGTAAAATTGAGAGGAAAAATAGTAATACAAAAGGAGTACACACGTTCTATCCATTTTCATTTTTGAAAGACGTAAAATATTTACGGGGACACCCTTTTACTGAATCGTTTATTTTGCTTCCTCCTTCCTTATTTAACTTTGATGCTTTAACTATGAAAATTCGATACGACGCAAAGCTTTAACATAAATGGATTCGTTAAGAAATGAATGCATCTTTAAAAAATAATTCTAAGCGTACTTTTTCTTATTGGTTTATAAATAGAAGTAATTCAGTTGTTTTAGTTGTAATTGTTTTAACAGACGAGTGGCCTTGATGGATGTTTGCTTTTTATAGTGGGTTGGTCTTTAAAGAGAAATATTACTGATAGAGAGTTGGTTTTAAAAAAGGGAAAGTCTACAGAGGGGTGTCTTAATGTAGAAGTGGTTTTAAAAGGGGTTGAATCTTTATAAATAAATGGTCGTAATGGAGCTGTTGTCTTGCTAGAGAAGTGGCCGTAATGGGATTAATTATAAAAGAATATTGGGGTCTAAGTATAGAGATGCATTTAAATTCAAGGGTGGTCTAAACATAAAAGAGGTCTGCACAGAGGTATGTTCTTCAAATAGTGGTGGTCGTAAAATATGACTGGTCTTTATAGAGAATGCGTCTTGATGGAGATGGTATTAATAGAAGAGTTGTCTTAATAATGAGTTAGCCTTTGTATGGATAACATTAACTAAGGATTGATTTTTAAAGATGGTTGGTATTAATAGAGAGGTGAACTGAATAAATGAATGGTCTAAATCGAGGAGTGGTATTTATAGAGATACGGTCAAAATGGAAAGATGGTCATAATGAAATGGCGGTCCCAATAGAGGGATGGACAAGATATAGGGTTGATTTTAGCATAGTGCCGTTATAAGATATTGTCTTAATAGAGTTGTAGTCTTAATAGAGAGGTGGTGTAATAAATTAGTGGTATCCAAAGATAGGTGGTCTTAACGCTGGAGTGGTCTTAATATAGAAAGGATTGTTAGCGAATATTCAAAGAGCTGCCTTTTGATCGCTCTGTGCTATACACAAGTATAAGAATCGCATTCTAGAAAAAAAAACCTGCAGGTGAGCAGTGATATGGACAGGTTTGAATGTTTGACAGTTGTCATTATCGCAATTAACAATTGTTTTCGTTTTTTTTCTATCCGTGACAAGTCCACTTAAAGAGTCCACAATTAACAATGAACAGTGTCAATACTGCCATTTTGCAATATGTGTATCTCTAACAGAAGCTATCGGTAGTTTGTCGAAACAAAACAATAGAGTAATTGTTCTTATGTTGCCATGAGGCGATTAGAATTGAACAGATGATCTCACATTTGCTTCAGGAGGGTGGGTGTATTCAAAATTAAAAGCAAAACAATCATGCATGAGAAGAAACAACGAGCAAACTCAATGCCTTATGTTGTTGTTGTTGTCTTTACTGCTGTTGTTGTTTTGTTGCTTTTTCGTTGTTGTTGTTGTTCTATTGGTTAACGTTCTGCTTTTTTTTCAAAATATTGTCAGTTACTTAAGAGTCTTAATGCATTAATTGCGACAACATTCCATAAAGGTTCTGTATTTACAACGAGAGACAGAAACGCGTAAACTCCAATCTACCTCTAGTAGATCTAGTTCAGTCCCATTGTAAGCGACATATTAGAGCCGCCAACTTACAAATCATCAATCTGGCTAGACTTCCAGCTGACCTTATTGTTTTGTCGGGGTTGTTCTCTGTTAATTAAAGGTGATAGTCGAAAGTTTGACTCTATCAATTTACATATAACAATATATTTCCATGATTTGTGGAGGGATATAAATTTGGATATAAATTTAAGGCATTTTTCTGTATTAATTCAAACTTTAGGCTTAGGTAAAGAAGATTTAGAATACTACCTATATTGTTACACGGTATAAATTGCGAAAGAAAATCACTCTAAATCTTCATGCTTTCCAAATCTATCAATAAGCATGATGGTGATATCTGCTAAAAATAGATATCGACGACTACCCGGATGATGATTTAACGTGCTATCAAAAGTAAGTTTTTACTTTCGTTATTCTAATTGACACTCTCACTTTCTGCAATTGTGCAGGAGTTACTTAACGATATAGGAAGACCGAAGAACGTATCAAGACTGCTGGTGTAGTCATACTATTACCTTCGCGGTTCATTTCCAAACGTGTACGAAAATCGCCGAAGATGGTGTGAATGAAGTCGGGTGGTTATCCAAGTTCAAAAAAGCTATCTCTGCAGCGTGGCTCAGGTAGGAAAGACCTGTTTGCAATGACGACTCTAAATCCTCTAAACCTCTAAATACCATCTTCCAAACCAGACGACACCCTTTTTATTATTCTGTAAGTGCGATGTAAATTGTATGTATAAAATACAAAATTCAAGTGTACAATTATCCGTTTGAACTAAAAATAGTTTGCTAAAAATAACAAAATATATACAAGAGACTAAATACCCCTTCCAGTCGAAACTGGAGAGAATTAATCGTTGTATAAAAATGCTGCTGAAGCCAAGTAGGAAGTTTTTGTTAACCCTGATCTCGCTTTAAGTAATTAATAACCATTACTACTTCATTCACCAACATACAAGTGTTTTGTACAAAGCTAGAGCAGCAAATAGTTCGAATAGTGATCAGACAGTTCCCTGCGGGAGATTGGGAGCCGGCTGTTATACATCTACACTATTTGTACATAAGTCTGGTCAATTTATGCTTAGCAGTATAAGAATCAGCTGTATTGTATTGTATTCGAGGTAACAAGACATATTGTGTTACGTCTTTACAAATCTGTGAATGATTTGAGTGCACCTAGCTGTTTGGGACTTGTTGTGTCTCACCATTTTAATCACTGACATGTTACATATTCCAAAGAAGGCCCTGTACATCTTATTTAGTTAGTTTATATCAATGTCCCAGCAACAGTCTTTTGAGGTATATAGAGACCATCTATTCACATCAGTGTTAGTGTTCCATTCACTGCGATAACGTGCTGAGTTTGAGTATGAAAATTAAATACTCATAACGTAAATACTAAATTGTCAATCTTATATCGGTCGCTTCCTCATTTGTGTATGCCTTAAACAGATGGATGACGATCTTGGAAGTGTGAGCCATGAAGTGACTTTGATAAATAAAATAAAAACTTTTACATTAGCCACGAGCCGCGTTTATAGGCAGTACTATCACTAACTCACAACACGTCATAGAATTGCAAGATTGTAAGAAGACATGCTCGACTATCACACAGAATATTCCATGCAGATTTTAAAAATGTTTGAGACTGTACACAACTTCAAACTACTTAATAGAATAGTCATAAAGCTAGATTAAATCACACGAGCTTATATATTAACTATCGGTCAGCCATATAGATCTGTCTTCCAACTGTGTCTCATATTTTTAATTCTCGTATTAGTTTTACAAATATGCATTCATACACTAAAAATGACGACGACGTCAACAACAACAGTTCTATCACCTGGTGTAAGGTAATCAATGGTACAATGACTCATTTTGTTCAAAGAGCGCATCGAACCGGTTTGCAGCGCTTTATAAAGGGAGGTAATCGCGCCGGTAATAATCAACACTGTACACCTATTATCCGAATCAAAGTCACGCAATGTTTAGTACAGCTTTTGTACATACTGTAATTACACTGTACACAATTACATACGAAACATTAAGCTGCTTTAAGGAAAGCCTGTATTTTTTGTTTGCTCGGTCTCTCGTTCAACCAAAAGATTTGTCAGTTATACAGAGACGGCGTCCTTTTAAAGCCGATATATGGTGCTGCCTACATATATATCATGTCGTGAACACCTGAGACGATACCACACCCACACAACAGGGTTTGAGCCCGTGATCCCCCGTACCTACATTATATCCCGATACAATATATCCATAACGCTACCAGGTCCAGTATGTTTAATGAGAGAGTACAACCATGGCAAAGTCTTAAACGAATGCAACGGTATAAGTGAAGGCAACCATGTCTCAGGGCGAAGAAGGTGGGCCTTCTGTTCCGGGTTCGATCCCAAGCGGTGAGATAGCATTGTCTTGACAATAATACTGGTATAGTCCCCTTAATGATGCTCATCCTTTGAAAGATGTTCGGAACTTTATTATCCCTGTGTCCCAATAATACAACTGGACCCTGAAATGTTTTCCAAAGCAAGAGTATATGCAAATGGATCATTGCATGTTGGACAGACAATAATAAATTAGAAATAAATTCAGAATTTAACTCCATTATTTTTTACTACATATATTTCGAATTCAAATACAACCACAGCAAAAATATACCCGTTTAAAGATGAACAAGAAAACCAATGTTTTCTTCTCACAAGTGCTTGACACTAACATCATCTTTTGTGAAATAATTTAGGAAATTTTAATTTTGAAAAAAAATCATGAACTAAATACTACTGCTATTTATTTGTTATTGGAAGTTCGGCGGAATTGGCCGATGAATACCGACCGCAAGCTTTTGCGCGCGCTTACAACGGCGAACAGTATAAGAGCAGTATAGTCGATAACCATATAGTCATTCTACCTGTAGGTTATTCAAGCAGTATTTTTCCCAATACTACATACATGCAGGCGGCGTGATGGTTCGGACGATTGCTGATTGTCTATTCGACACTGGCTTTTTAAATAAATAATAATTCCTTAGTTGAGTAAAGTGGGCAATACGCGTGCCGCTAAAGAACTGAAATAGTTCTTTGATTTTCTGTGAATGTTGATATGGATCTCGTGAATTGAGAAGCGGATTATATAAATAATGGGTAAGTCGAATTTGTTGTGGAAATGTAGTGCTTGTATTGTGTGTTGTTAAATTTAAAATGGCAAAAAAGAATCAGTGTTTGGTTGGTTGGCTGGACGCGTCTACATAAATATATGTCTGTTAAAAACACAATTCTTTTTTTCTTTTGTTACCAAATAATTCAAATTTACCTTTACAATTTAGTTTGTTAACCTCAAAGACATTCAAGCATCTGTAACCCAATAAAACTAAGTAAGTTTTACTAGTTTAAACTGATAGTACCATTCATTCTAATAATAAGTGACGTTCTAAAGATCATCTAGTATAGTCCGAACAAGTTATAAACACATAATGTGCCGAACAAATTGTGTTTAGTTTATTCCTATTCAAACAATTTAATGCGATATTTCAACACCAAGCTATAAAACTATAACACAGGATGTTACACGCACTGCTGAAGATAATGCAATAATTACATAGCCGATTGATTATACACAGAGTTTTTAATGTGTTGTACAATATCTTCCGTCTTGTTGTTGACATGGATTTGCTGAATACAATTTGCAGAATTGAATCGTTTTGGTTTTGTAACAGATGCACCCAAATTCATATTGTATCGTGTTAAACAAGCCTGAACATCATGATGCAAAGTTTAATTCAACACCTATATGATTTTTAAGCAACTCCAGTGATAGATACTGAATAGTATTTCGTTGAACCTGTTGCAAGTCAGTGCAGCAGCATATTTGCTTCACATAATCATGTCTTGGTAAAGGACTGATGATTGTAAATAAATTAAACATAGAAATCAACCAATGCGTTGGCCTATCAACAGAAGCCGGCGATAAATGGATAGTATGAGTTTATCTATCCTACAATCGTCATATCTGACTGCGTGTAATATACAAGCGAATACATCAATATGTCATCGCTCGCCTTCTTCATCTCTATAATGTGTGCTTTATAACATTACGATATTAGTAACTCTTAACCTGCTTATAAAACTCATACTGGCCAGCATAGTCAAATAGCTTAGATCCAGGTCTGCCGACATAATCGAGCAAGTGTGAGATCACGCTGTTTACAACCAGGAACCTAGCAACAAAAAAGAAACTTTTAAACTTGTATACGTTATGAACAGGGTTAGATTTTAAATGACGGTTAGGTTTGTTTTACCTTGCTTTTAAATAAACGATGATCGAAGCATTTTGAAGCTGCTTTCAACTTTCTCTGGATAATTGTTTGTGATTAGAAAATCAATAATTTACAGTGATCTCAGAAGGCTTGAACTACTGCCGTTGACATCGATACACCTCTCATGGGCTTACCTCTAATTAGACGAGAAGTCTAAACCTTTGAGTTAAGATACTTCATTCAATCAATCCGAAATTAATCTGCATAGTATGAACATAAAATATTTATTATTATAAAATTGTTATCATAAAACATAACATCAGAAGAAACAGCATTGCGGTCATTTTCTTGACTTTTTCTAACTTCATCATTATCTTCCCCCTCCTCCTTCTCTTTCTCCTCCTCACCCTCCTGCTCATCATTAACAACAACAACACCAACAACAACAGTTTAATCACGAAATTTCACAAACAGCTTTAAAAGCAACAAACCTTGTACAGTCAACTCTCGTTATCTCAAAATCGGTTATCTCAAATTTCCTGTTATGTCAAACTGTTTTCTACGGTCCCGTTTTTTCTCTATAGTCTTATATAGATCGACTCCGCTTAACTCAAATTCGGATGTGTCAAATTATCGGATATATCAAACAAAATTCTTTGTCCCCACACGTATAAAACTGTTGAAATCAGTTGGTCTATCTCAAACTTCAAATTGCTATGAGATGTAAAACGGCAACAATAGTGATTTTCACACTTACCGTGAAACTCGCGAAGATTTGGGCGCGAGTTTTATCGCCAATTATCGGCAATCAGGATGTCACGTAATTTAGAGAAGAGGTTAATCGATTATTATTTAATTAGCTGATTTAATGAACAACAATTTCGTTAATTAATTAACGCTGATTAAAGTGTTTCAGTTTGAACTTGTTGTTGTTACAGTTTTTTGAGAACTTGTTGACACGGCCTTTTCAACTTGTAAATAAAATGAGAGGTCGTGTTAGTGATTTTATCATTCTTCCACTACCTACACACAATACACGTACTGATTATTGAATTACTTACAATAAAAAAAAAGAATATTAAATTACAGTGTAAAAATCTAATAACACTTTAAACATGCAAAACCACACAAACTTGTAGAAACTTAGTTTACAGTGGCAGATATATTAAGGAATTTCAGTCATTACCAGTCATCGTGTAGCAGGTAAGATTTTTAAGATTTACACAAACTATCCTTAAATTCGGATAATTCAAACTTCGGATATCTCAAACTATTTTCTACGGTCCCTTGAAATTTGAGATAACGAGAGTTGACTGTACATCACCAAAATCATCATCACAAGAGCAGAAGCAGAAAAAGCAGCAAAAAAAAGAAGGGAAAGAAGAAGATAATGATGATAATGATGATGATAATGATAATGAAAATGATGATGATGATGATGATGATGATGATGACGATGATGATGATGATGATGATGATGATGATATGTTTAATTGGGGTATACCTTCAGCACTATAAGTCAGATGTCTCCATAATGACCATTATTGTGCCGTTGCACTGTGTATGTGCACAATATAAGAAACATAAAAATACACCCAAATCAATGGTGCCCGTCACCAAATGACTCGTATCATACATCAAACGTCCATTTGCTCTGTGCAAAAAGGCAGACGCGGAAGTACCGTACTACCCTTGCACGTTTTGATGTTTGAATCGATGATTGTTTGAAGGCCGGGTCGACATATTATTGGCCTAAAGCGCTTTCCAACGTCACGATTATGAATAAAGCATAATATAGACCATCGAAGCACAAAAAAGAAGAAGAGGGACGGCTGATGTTATACAGATAATGTATATTTACATAACACAAACTAGTATCAAAACTCTCATTTAATGTGCACGGGCACACTTGTCATACGTTGGTTTAGGTTCGTTCAGTATTTAATCAGTGCGAGTACTTTGGTAAGTGTGCATTTCATGGATATTTAAAAGGAGTATATAATGAAAACGAGTGAGTATTCTCCTTCTTCTACTTCTTCTACTTCTTCTACACTATTTCTCATTTTTCTTCTTTTTCTTCTCCTACGCATTTTTCTTTTTCTTCTACCTTCGTCGCCTTTTTTCCTTCTCCATCTTCCTTTCATCAAAGTTTTATCTTTTCCATTCGCATTCTTTTCTCGTTTGCTGCAGGTATTTCTTTTTCTTCTTCTTCCACTCCCCCTTTTCTTTTCATGCCTCTTCCTCTTCATCTGTTTCTTATCTTCTTCCTTCTCATTATTCTGCATATTTTATCATTTCCTTCTTTGTCTTTTTCCCTCGTCTTCTCTGTTATGTTTAACTTTGTCTTCCTCTTCATTTTCCTTCCTTATTTTTTCTTTTTTTTTATCCACGTACTTTTATCTTAGCATTATCAGCAATTTATATTTTCTACTTTACTACATGTGTTTGTTTACAGGTCATGTCTTGTCACATGTTCTACGAAAATATGGCTGGGTAAATCTGTAAATAACTTTTCCACTCTAAATCAAAACATGTATGGAACTTTAAAAAGTAACTTTCCAATATGAGTCGTGTTACTAACAAGTTGAATATCCCTACTTTAGTTCTATTTATAGTTCAATTGATTGGAGAAAAATCAATAGCTTTACGGCTCATTAGATATTTTATGCATATGTGTATACTTCTCAGCCCAACTGAAATCATTCTTTAACTTTACTTGTATGATTGTGCTCTTTGTAACGACGTTATGCATGGTATCGTTTTGATATTCTAAGCATTAGAAACCAATATTACAAATTCCGAATTAAAATTACCGAATACAATACTCAATTAAAGCATACGGGTAATTCCGTCATCAAGACACCCACCGTTTGTATATATCTATCTTGTAGTTGCAAAACATGCAGTTAAGGTGAAATAGTGTTCATTTAGGAAGCCTTTTATGCAGTTATCCATCTAGATTTATGGGTGTGCATATAGACTATATAGCATTATAAAATTTGAGCTTCAAGGCACCACGAACACCCATGGCCGACAAGTTTACGTGCACCATGGTCACTATTGGCTGACCAGTTGCCCGTCAATGGGGCAATTTGAAACGAACTGCTATGTACGCTGGTGTAATGCAGTATGGCAAAGTTTTGCGTTTTGTAGATAACGAGAAAAACCCAAATAATATCCAACGTGTTTTAAATATGGGCATCTGATATTCCTAGTTATATAAACTGTTATAATCATGGCCTTCCGATAAGGAAAGTCTCTTTTTTTCGCAATCGGTAATTAGTTTGCGTTACTAAATGCAAAGCAGTGCATAGTAAACCCCATTTAATGGTCTAGGCAATGTCTCGCATTCCTTGTACCAATATTAGATTTCCAAAAAGCAATATGCTACTTAATTAAGGTAGCAAAATATGACATTTTCATCATTATATCTGTAAACACGTGTCACTTCCGAATTACCTGCAAGAAAATGAATTCTTAATTTTATCAAAATTATTTATTAACATCATACAAATTGATCGATATCTGACAGCAAACCGTGCAGATCCTGATTGCATATCTCTCTGTGGGAAATGAAAAAAATCTTTAATACTTATGATGTACAGAAGCGCAAACGCCTCGCATTTGCTTTATAAGTATTAATTTGAATGACACACAGCCAAGCTTGGATTTATGAGGGGAACTACCTGAAACAAACCAAACACGGAGTGAAGATCGACATAGTTCGCTGCTCCTATTGCTATCTCTGATTTCCGGTAATAGTTATTCATGATCATCCATTGATGGTTTTCTTTTAATATTTTGATTCACTACGTAAGTAATCATCAATGCATTTTAAGTCAAAGGAACTTAACACTATCCAGTTAACAAGATTGTAGAAATTCAGCAGAGAAAATTTTCGAAATTATCGACACTTTACTGTTTAAGTCACAATTCGAAAAAGGGTTTTCCCATTTAGTATGAGATTAAGACGTTTTACTGACCGGTTATATTACTGACAAGTTTCATTACTGGCCAGTTTCAATAATGACCGGTTTCCATACTGACCAGTTTCAATAATGACCATTTACAATATTGACAAGTTTTATTACTGGCAAGTCTCAATACTGACCAGTTTCATTATTAGCTAGTTTCAATTATTACCATACTGACTAATTTCAATAATGACCACGTTTCATTACTGACCTGTTTCAATAATGACCAGTTACCATAATGACCAGTTTCATTACTGACCTGTTTCAATAATGACCAGTTACCATAATGACCAGTTTCATTACTAATCCGCTACAATAATGACCAGTTTTATAACTGACAAGTTTCATTACTAACCGGTTCTAGTAATGACCAATTTCTTTACTGACCAATTTCAATAATGACCAGTTTCATTAACGATCAATTTCTTTACTGACCAGTTTCATTATTAGCCAGTTTCATTACTGACCAGTTACATCAATGACCAGTTACATTAATGGCCAGTTACGTTAATGGCCAGTTACGTTAATGGTCAGTTTATTACCGACCAGTTCCATTACTGATCAGTTTCATTACTGACTAGTTTGAATTCTGATCACTTTCATTACTGACCAGTTTCATTACTGACCAGTGTCATTACTGACCCGCTACAGTAATGACCAGTTTCATTTCTGACTAATTTAATTACTGACCAGTTCCAGTAATGACCTGTTTCATTACTTACCTGTTTCAATAATGACAAGTTACTATAATGACCAGTTTTATTACTGACCAGTTTCATTACTAATCCCCTTCATTACTGACTAGATTTTTTACTGACCAGTTTCGTGACTAACCAGTTTGAATACTGTCAAGTGTCATTAATGCAGTTTCATTAATGACAAGTTCCATTACTGACCAATTTCATTATTGACTAGTTTCATTACTGTTCAGCTTCATTACTAACCAGCTTCATTACTGATCAATTTCATTAATGCAGTTTCATTACTGATAAGTTTCAATACTGACCAGTTTCATTACTGGTCATTTTCATTACTGACTAGTTCTATTACTGATCAGTTTCAAAACCGACCAGTTCCAGTAATTACCAGTTTCATTATCGACCTTACTGACGAGTTACATTAATGACCAGTTTCATGGCTAATAAATGTCCTCATGAAATTATTCATTCAAAGAAGGAAGAAACAAACATTATAATCGTATTGACGGAGTTTATCATTTGATTAAAAATAGAAAATACAACATTAATGACAAACCGGATATTGAGAGCAAAAATCAACAAGCTGATGGAACTGTCGCAATATTCTTAGAAAGAAATTATGTTATGCGGGAATTGATTTTTCTGGGCAAAACTGGTCGTTAGTTGCAAGGAGAGTTGATACTACGTGTAACAAACTTCGAAAGACCCGCACCTATTGAAACATTTCCTTAACATAATCATGTACATGTAAATACATAAATATATGTCTATGCTTCGCTTTGAACTCCTGGGCTGTTAGGTCGAAGGTATGTAGGTGTATAAAACATTTCCGCATCCTTTGGGCTAAATTTTACCTACTTATTTTTCACGTAAGTTCAAATCGTCGAACTCAAATCAGTTTCATCTCTGTATATTGGACTTAATGACATTCATATTAATGATGTAATTCTTAAAAGTGAATGAATTTTGACTTTCATAACTCTATCAACTGTGTTAAAAATACTATTAAAACGGATTTTGGTGTCAATTCTGAGATTTCCAGTGATAATGTTCTCGGGATGTCTCACACCCGATTTCTTACCCTTTCTTAACGGACGAAAGTAATGCGACTCGCAATGCGTTTACTACAACGTAAGTACGATGAAGTGCAAATCAAAAACACCACGAATTCAAAGGAGCAGTAACTTGGTCCTTAAAAAAAAACAACATGTCTTCTAACTGTCCTGCGGAGCGCACGTGACTTTTCCCAGTTATTTGACTGGGGTCTTCTTCCGTCAACAAAAGATGGACAGCACCGTTATGACCATATGTGTTTGTTGCGATATAACAATCCAAAAATATTATACTTATTCTGATTTAAGGGACAGTTAATGTCGTGTTAATGGTATGTTAGTTTTAAGGTGAAAACAGTGTGTCGTTATAGAATATGTATAGTGTGAAATAGCTGAAGAATAAGTAATATCGTATATGCCTTACGGGTCCTGTTTATTGAAAAGAACGATAAAAGGCAGCTGAATCTGGTTTTACTATGCTAATAACATTTGTCACGTTATTAATTATGTCATCTTCGCGTGAACAATGTAACTGAACATTTAATAGGCTAATACTAATAATATTAACACATAATGCATATTGAATAAGGTGATTTTGTGAATGTGTGTGTCTGTTTTGACAGAGTCTCATTGTCGCATGTTGTCAATATAGGGAGTGATAATGAGATATCGGAAGAACTGTGCTAATTTTGAATAGAATTTGATCTACAGGTGTGTTAAAAAGGAAACGTTGTTAGCCAATTATTGGCCAGGTAACGTTTCATTGCTTCTATCCCTGCATATATCCAAATTATTCTTTTACGAATAAATTGCGAATTGCTGTCTCCTAACTTTATCATCTGTAGGTTCGATTTATAAACAGAATTTGCAATCGAAGGAAGGTTGAAACTTCAGAAATAAATTGCCTTCAAATGGTATATTGGTAGTTCTGAAAATGTTAATTCAGTATAAATGCATGTATCGTGTTTTGTAGTCAATGAACACATAACCACCTGCTAAGCAGGAACTGATCAAGCTTAGAGAAATAATGTAGATCCAGATAAGCCAACTCTCGCTATGAGCAGCATGGTCAGCATTTGCACTATTTGCTACTAAGTCACTTTTAATTTGACCAGTAGATATAAGGAGTAAACATTACATTAATATAACGGTACCATGATATGGCTAAATTTTCTGTTCTAAGGCCGACCAATTTAATCAGCGTACAGTGTTGTTCAGTAGATATTCTAATTAATCCTTTTTGCATGATGGTTATCGATTGATAATGAAAAGCTGTGTTAGTTTAACAAGGCGGCTTAGGATGATCAAATTACGGTACATAATTTATGCTGCAGTGTGCATCTATTGACAATATTTCAGCATCATTGAAACGCTGAACTAAAGCGGTTGCAGTTCTGTCTTTACTGCTATATGATGGAAGCTGTAATATTTTGACTGTATATAACATAAGTCTATGGAGGTACAATCTTTTTTTCTTGTTGTCTTAATAATATGAATAGACAATGTAGAAGACGATACATGAATAAGAATGGGTGAAAAATCATACTGAGAATGTGCAGACCAAGCCATGCCTTTCTAAAACATACTAATGAAATATAGATATACACGTGCGTTATTATGGCAACGCTATGATGTTACAATGTAGAGTGAAACAGTATTAAAAGATATCAGAGTTATAAAAATAGAGAACAGTATACATGGTGTCAATAGGAATTGTGTATATTTAGGAATGAACCCAAAACAAAACAGTTATGGTTCTAAAATCGTTTTTTACTTAACAATGTGGAATAAACTATATTAAGATAAAATTCTAATAATCACTGTGTTTTTATATTTTTGTTTGCTTCAGAAAACGAGGTTTTATTGTCATTGAAGTGGGTTTAATATGTTTTATAAGCAGAAACTGATAATGTATGCACCAGAGCAAACATTGGTTTTCATATTCCGGCTTTTTACTATTTCAGGGCATACTTATTTTTGATTTCTTTTATAATGTGCTTATAAGTTTCAATACCTAACCAATGTACACAAAACCTGATTCGGAGAAGTTCTACTCTATGCTTCGAAATCAAATCTAAATAAACTTTGAAATTAAATCCTGTATGAGAGTCTTTATGATAGTGTACTTTACATGTATCGTTTATACCGGCTCTCTAGTTTGGATAAACAAACCACAACGACGCCATTTTCGTAAATAGAATAATTAAAACTATTTAAGACATTCATAAATATATAAAAAATATATTTTTAAACCAATTTTATTAAGCAATATTTTGTTTTAAAATGTCCGAGATTTTACAACATCAACAGCACATTCTCATCACTATTTCTATTCTGTAAGCAGTTCTAATTTTTATTAATTTACACACAGAAAACAAGAGCTCTTAGTTAGCGGTTTAAAGAAGGATGGTATCTAACAGCGTCATCGTAAGCAAATATATAGTTGTTTTTTACGAACATAGAGAATGTTTTTAAAAATAAATTTGTTTTTTGTCATCTTCATTAAAATTGCAGACGTCTATACCTTAATGTTGGGACGATCTAACTATCTAATAATCCTTGTTTTGTTTTTATACCATATTTGACAGTGATGATTATGTATAAATTGATATTTGATTATAATCGTTGTTTGTATTTGGTTCTTAATGCATTAATCATATTTACTTTTCCATAAAAAATCATTTAAAAGTACCATTTTGTCGTATATATCTAACTCAATATAACATTGAGTATAAATACGCGTTCTTTGCTCGAAAATGCATATTTAAGTTTTAGATGTACTCATTTTAGCCTTATATTGAGCTACACTGAGATTACGTTAACCATGCGTTTGCAATTAGGGGTTGGGTCGTATCAATCAATTGTCGGTTTATTCTGAGTATAGCTATGGTGCATTCATGTTCTAGGGCTTCCCAGCTAAAGTCGTTGTTTTAATACATGGCAATTTTCACACGAATCTCTAATACCAACGAGCAACTTTGAGCAAGACATTTAGACAATCATATCATTTTATTATGAATTTCTTCTGACACAAGATTAGGATCATATCACCGCTATGTTTAACATAAATTTGCAGTAAAAAACCGTTCGAATATCATGAGCAGAAATATAAAGATTGGGTCTCGAAAATGAAAACTCCATGAATATAATAAAAAACAGCTGTTGTAGGCCATAACCATCATAAGTGTAGTCAGTGATTTTTACACACTGCTAACCTGTAGACATAACATCGTTCACCTTTGATCACAGCCTATTCAGTAGCCTTAAAGAACTGCCTCAAAGAACTGCCTTGCTATAAAAAGACAATGATATGTGTAATGGTTATGTGCAAAACAATTAGACGTTATAAACATGACGGGAGGAGTGTGTGGTAAAGTTAATGTAACGCACTTGCTTGCCTTCTTCCATATTGTATGTGTCTTTCTAGGTACATCCTATTTGTATAAGTATTTTCTTCAGATAAAGAGGCGACAGTAAATTGCATACGAATTGAATTTCAAATATAATTTCAAAATCAATAATGGAACAAACAGCATTTATTAAAGGGGTGAAGAACTTGTACGACTTTAATTTAATTGTGTATTTTATAGCTACTTGGTTACCATTAGTCAAATTTGCACTCTTGGCTACTTTGTTGTTTAACACAGCAACGTTTGTTTCGCCATGATGAATAATTGTCTAAATATTACCTCTGATCTCTGATTATATGTAAATATGTTGTCCTTAAAATTCTGCCTTATCTTAAGGATGTGAGAATCTAAAACGTCGCTGCGCTTTTCGTTCACTTTAATTCTGTCCATAGCCATTAGGAGCTTAACAACCTGTAATAGCCCAGAATTACGTTGGCAAGAATATACCTCATCATTATATGTCAGTCATTAACAGTTCACTGATTGGCTTTATGTTGACAAGATAATTTAAATAGATATGGATTGCGGTTTGTGTGGTTCTATGTGTCTTTTACATAAGTGGTTCTGTGTGTCTTGTACATGCGTGGTTCTATGTGTCTTGTATATACGTGGTTCTGTGTGTCTTGTACATACGTCGTTCTATGTGTCTTGTACATACGTGGTTCTGTGTGTCTTGTACATACCTGGTTCTATGTGTCTTGTACATACGTGGTTCTATGTGTCTTGTACATACGTGGTTCTGTGTGTCTTGTACATAAGTGGTTCTATGTGTCTTGTACATACGTGGTTCTATGTGTCTTGTACATACGTGGTTCTGTGTGTCTTGTACATACGTGGTTCTGTGTGTCTTGTACATACGTGGTTCTGTGTGTCTTGTACATACGTGGTTCAATGTGTCTTGTACATACGTGGTTCTATGTGTCTTGTACATACGTGGTTCTATGTGTCTTGTACATACGTGGTTCTGTGTGTCTTGTACATACGTGGTTCTGTGTGTCTTGTACATACGTGGTTCTGTGTGTCTTGTACATACGTGGTTCAATGTGTCTTGTATATACTTGGTTCAATGTGTCTTGTACATACGTGGTTCAATGTGTCTTGTACATAAGTGGTTCAATGTGTCTTGTACATACGTGGTTCTGTGTTTCTTGTACATACGTGGTTCAATGTGTCTTGTACATACGTGGTTCAATGTGTCTTGTATATACGTGGTTCTGTGTGTCTTGTACATACGTGGTTCTATGTGTCTTGTACATACGTGGTTCAATGTGTCTTGTACATACGTGGTTCTATGTGTCTTGTACATACGTGGTTCTATGTGTCTTGTACATACGTGGTTCTATGTGTCTTGTACATACGTGGTTCAATGTGTCTTGTACATACGTGGTTCTGTGTGTCTTGTATATACGTGGTTCAATATGTCTTGTACATACGTGGTTCAATGTGTCTTGTACATACTTGGTTCTGTGTGTCTTGTACATACGTGGTTCAATATGTCTTGTACATAAGTGGTTCAATGTGTCTTGTACATACGTGGTTCAATATGTCTTGTACATAAGTGGTTCAATGTGTCTTGTACATACGTGGTTCAATATGTCTTGTACATAAGTGGTTCAATATGTCTTGTACATAAGTGGTTCAATATGTCTTGTACATAAGTGGTTTAATATGTCTTGTATATACGTGGTTCAATATGTCTTATACATACGTGGTTCAATGTGTCTTGTACATACTTGGTTCAATGTGTCTTGTACATAAGTGGTTCAATATGTCTTGTACATAAGTGGTTCAATGTGTCTTGTACATACTTGGTTCTGTGTGTCTTGTACATACGTGGTTCAATATGTCTTGTACATAAGTGGTTCAATGTGTCTTGTATATACTTGGTTCAATGTGTCTTGTACATACGTGGTTCTATGTGTCTTGTACATAAGTGGTTCAATGTGTCTTGTACATACTTGGTTCAATATGTCTTGTACATACGTGGTTCTATGTGTCTTGTATATACTTGGTTCAATGTGTCTTGTACATACGTGGTTCTGTGTGTCTTGTGCATACGTGGGTCAATGTGTCTTGTACATACGTGGTTCTGTGTGTCTTGTACATACGTGGTTCAATGTGTCTTGTATATACGTGGTTCTATGTGTCTTGTACATACGTGGTTCAATGTGTCTTGTACATACGTGGTTCTATGTGTCTTGTACATAAGTGGTTCTATGTGTCTTGTACATACGTGGTTCTGTGTGTCTTGTACATACGTGGTTCAATATGTCTTGTATATACTTGGTTCAATGTGTCTTGTACATACGTGGTTCAATGTGTCTTGTACATACGTGGTTCTGTGTGTCTTGTACATAAGTGGTTCTATGTGTCTTGTACATACGTGGTTCTGTGTGTCTTGTACATAATTGGTTCTATGTGTCTTGTACATACGTGGTTCAATGTGTCTTGTATATACTTGGTTCAATGTGTCTTGTACATAAGTGGTTCAATGTGTCTTGTACATACGTGGTTCTATGTGTCTTGTACATACGTGGTTCTGTGTGTCTTGTACATAAGTGGTTCAATGTGTCTTGTACATACGTGGTTCTATGTGTCTTGTACATACGTGGTTCTATGTGTCTTGTACATAAGTGGTTCAATGTGTCTTGTACATACGTGGTTCTATGTGTCTTGTACATACGTGGTTCAATGTGTCTTGTATATACTTGGTTCAATGTGTCTTGTACATACGTGGTTCAATGTGTCTTGTACATACGTGGTTCTGTGTGTCTTGTATATATGTGGTTCTATGTGTCTTGTATATACTTGGTTCAATGTGTCTTGTACATACGTGGTTCAATATGTCTTGTACATACGTGGTTCTGTGTGTCTTGTACATACGTGGTTCAATGTGTCTTGTATATACTTGGTTCAATGTGTCTTGTACATACGTGGTTCAATGTGTCTTGTACATAAGTGGTTCAATGTGTCTTGTATATACGTGGTTCAATGTGTCTTGTACATACGTGGTTCAATATGTCTTGTACATACGTGGTTCAATGTGTCTTGTACATACGTGGTTCTATGTGTCTTGTACATACGTGGTTCAATGTGCCTTGTACATACGTGGTTCTGTGTGTCTTGTATATACGTGGTTCAATATGTCTTGTACATACGTGGTTCAATGTGTCTTGTACATACTTGGTTCTGTGTGTCTTGTACATACGTGGTTCAATATGTCTTGTACATAAGTGGTTCAATGTGTCTTGTACATACGTGGTTCAATATGTCTTGTACATAAGTGGTTCAATGTGTCTTGTACATACGTGGTTCAATATGTCTTGTACATAAATGGTTCAATATGTCTTGTACATAAGTGGTTCAATATGTCTTGTACATAAGTGGTTCAATATGTCTTGTATATACGTGGTTCAATATGTCTTGTACATACGTGGTTCAATGTGTCTTGTACATACTTGGTTCAATGTGTCTTGTACATAAGTGGTTCAATATGTCTTGTACATAAGTGGTTCAATGTGTCTTGTACATACTTGTTTCTGTGTGTCTTGTACATACGTGGTTCAATATGTCTTGTACATAAGTGGTTCAATGTGTCTTGTATATACTTGGTTCAATGTGTCTTGTACATACGTGGTTCTATGTGTCTTGTACATAAGTGGTTCAATGTGTCTTGTACATACTTGGTTCAATATGTCTTGTACATACGTGGTTCTATGTGTCTTGTATATATTTGGTTCAATGTGTCTTGTACATACGTGGTTCTGTGTGTCTTGTACATACTTGGTTCAATATGTCTTGTACATACGTGGTTCTATGTGTCTTGTATATACTTGGTTCAATGTGTCTTGTACATACGTGGTTCTGTGTGTCTTGTGCATACGTGGTTCAATGTGTCTTGTACATACGTGGTTCTGTGTGTCTTGTACATACGTGGTTCAATGTGTCTTGTATATACGTGGTTCTATGTGTCTTGTACATACGTGGTTCAATGTGTCTTGTACATACGTGGTTCTATGTGTCTTGTACATAAGTGGTTCTATGTGTCTTGTACATACGTGGTTCTGTGTGTCTTGTACATACGTGGTTCAATGTGTCTTGTATATACTTGGTTCAATGTGTCTTGTACATACGTGGTTCAATGTGTCTTGTACATACGTGGTTCTGTGTGTCTTGTACATAAGTGGTTCTATGTGTTTTGTACATACGTGGTTCTGTGTGTCTTGTACATAAGTGGTTCTATGTGTCTTGTACATACGTGGTTCAATGTGTCTTGTATATACTTGGTTCAATGTGTCTTGTACATACGTGGTTCTATGTGTCTTGTACATAAGTGGTTCTATGTGTCTTGTACATACGTGGTTCTATGTGTCTTGTACATACGTGGTTCTGTGTGTCTTGTACATACGTGGTTCAATGTGTCTTGTATATACTTGCTTCAATGTGTCTTGTACATACGTGGTTCAATGTGTCTTGTACATACGTGGTTCTGTGTGTCTTGTATATACGTGGTTCTATGTGTCTTGTATATACTTGGTTCAATGTGTCTTGTACATAAGTGGTTCAATATGTCTTGTACATACGTTGTTCTGTGTGTCTTGTACATACGTGGTTCAATGTGTCTTGTATATACTTGGTTCAATGTGTCTTGTACATACGTGGTTCAATGTGTCTTGTACATAAGTGGTTCAATGTGTCTTGTAAATACGTGGTTCAATGTGTCTTGTACATACGTGGTTCAATATGTCTTGTAAATACGTGGTTCAATGTGTCTTGTACATACGTGGTTCAATATGTCTTGTACATACGTGGTTCAATGTGTCTTGTGCATACGTGGTTCAATGTGTCTTGTACATACGTGGTTCTGTGTGTCTTGTACATACGTGGTTCAATGTGTCTTGTACATACGTGGTTCTGTGTGTCTTGTGCATACGTGGTTCAATGTGTCTTGGACATACGTGGTTCAATGTGTCTTGTTCATACGTCGTTCAATGTGTCTTGTACATGCGTGGTTCAATGTGTCTTGTACATACGTGGTTCTATGTGTCTTGTACATACGTGGTTCTGTGTGTCTTGTGCATACGTGGTTCAATGTGTCTTGTACATACGTGGTTCAATGTGTCTTGCACATAAGTGGTTCAATGTGTCTTGTACATACGTGGTTCTATGTGTCTTGTACATACGTGGTTCTGTGTGTCTTGTACATACGTGGTTCTGTGTGTCTTGTACATAAGTGGTTCAATGTGTCTTGTACATACGTGGTTCTGTGTGTCTTGTATATACGTGGTTCTATGTGTCTTGTACATACGTGGTTCAATGTGTCTTGTACATACGTGGTTCTATGTGTCTTGTACATAAGTGGTTCTATGTGTCTTGTACATACGTGGTTCTGTGTGTCTTGTACATACGTGGTTCAATGTGTCTTGTATATACTTGGTTCAATGTGTCTTGTACATACGTGGTTCAATGTGTCTTGTACATACGTGGTTCTGTGTGTCTTGTACATAAGTGGTTCTATGTGTCTTGTACATACGTGGTTCTGTGTGTCTTGTACATAAGTGGTTCTATGTGTCTTGTACATACGTGGTTCAATGTGTCTTGTATATACTTGGTTCAATGTGTCTTGTATATACTTGGTTCAATGTGTCTTGTACATACGTGGTTCAATGTGTCTTGTACATAAGTGGTTCAATGTGTCTTGTACATACGTGGTTCTGTGTTTCTTGTACATACGTGGTTCAATGTGTCTTGTACATACGTGGTTCAATGTGTCTTGTATATACGTGGTTCTGTGTGTCTTGTACATACGTGGTTCTATGTGTCTTGTACATACGTGGTTCAATGTGTCTTGTACATACGTGGTTCTATGTGTCTTGTACATACGTGGTTCTATGTGTCTTGTACATACGTGGTTCTATGTGTCTTGTACATACGTGGTTCAATGTGTCTTGTACATACGTGGTTCTGTGTGTCTTGTATATACGTGGTTCAATATGTCTTGTACATACGTGGTTCAATGTGTCTTGTACATACTTGGTTCTGTGTGTCTTGTACATACGTGGTTCAATATGTCTTGTACATAAGTGGTTCAATGTGTCTTGTACATACGTGGTTCAATATGTCTTGTACATAAGTGGTTCAATGTGTCTTGTACATACGTGGTTCAATATGTCTTGTACATAAGTGGTTCAATATGTCTTGTACATAAGTGGTTCAATATGTCTTGTACATAAGTGGTTTAATATGTCTTGTATATACGTGGTTCAATATGTCTTATACATACGTGGTTCAATGTGTCTTGTACATACTTGGTTCAATGTGTCTTGTACATAAGTGGTTCAATATGTCTTGTACATAAGTGGTTCAATGTGTCTTGTACATACTTGGTTCTGTGTGTCTTGTACATACGTGGTTCAATATGTCTTGTACATAAGTGGTTCAATGTGTCTTGTATATACTTGGTTCAATGTGTCTTGTACATACGTGGTTCTATGTGTCTTGTACATAAGTGGTTCAATGTGTCTTGTACATACTTGGTTCAATATGTCTTGTACATACGTGGTTCTATGTGTCTTGTATATACTTGGTTCAATGTGTCTTGTACATACGTGGTTCTGTGTGTCTTGTGCATACGTGGGTCAATGTGTCTTGTACATACGTGGTTCTGTGTGTCTTGTACATACGTGGTTCAATGTGTCTTGTATATACGTGGTTCTATGTGTCTTGTACATACGTGGTTCAATGTGTCTTGTACATACGTGGTTCTATGTGTCTTGTACATAAGTGGTTCTATGTGTCTTGTACATACGTGGTTCTGTGTGTCTTGTACATACGTGGTTCAATATGTCTTGTATATACTTGGTTCAATGTGTCTTGTACATACGTGGTTCAATGTGTCTTGTACATACGTGGTTCTGTGTGTCTTGTACATAAGTGGTTCTATGTGTCTTGTACATACGTGGTTCTGTGTGTCTTGTACATAATTGGTTCTATGTGTCTTGTACATACGTGGTTCAATGTGTCTTGTATATACTTGGTTCAATGTGTCTTGTACATAAGTGGTTCAATGTGTCTTGTACATACGTGGTTCTATGTGTCTTGTACATACGTGGTTCTGTGTGTCTTGTACATAAGTGGTTCAATGTGTCTTGTACATACGTGGTTCTATGTGTCTTGTACATACGTGGTTCTATGTGTCTTGTACATAAGTGGTTCAATGTGTCTTGTACATACGTGGTTCTATGTGTCTTGTACATACGTGGTTCAATGTGTCTTGTATATACTTGGTTCAATGTGTCTTGTACATACGTGGTTCAATGTGTCTTGTACATACGTGGTTCTGTGTGTCTTGTATATATGTGGTTCTATGTGTCTTGTATATACTTGGTTCAATGTGTCTTGTACATACGTGGTTCAATATGTCTTGTACATACGTGGTTCTGTGTGTCTTGTACATACGTGGTTCAATGTGTCTTGTATATACTTGGTTCAATGTGTCTTGTACATACGTGGTTCAATGTGTCTTGTACATAAGTGGTTCAATGTGTCTTGTATATACGTGGTTCAATGTGTCTTGTACATACGTGGTTCAATATGTCTTGTACATACGTGGTTCAATGTGTCTTGTACATACGTGGTTCTGTGTGTCTTGTACATACGTGGTTCAATGTGCCTTGTACATACGTGGTTCTGTGTGTCTTGTATATACGTGGTTCAATATGTCTTGTACATACGTGGTTCAATGTGTCTTGTACATACTTGGTTCTGTGTGTCTTGTACATACGTGGTTCAATATGTCTTGTACATAAGTGGTTCAATGTGTCTTGTACATACGTGGTTCAATATGTCTTGTACATAAGTGGTTCAATGTGTCTTGTACATACGTGGTTCAATATGTCTTGTACATAAATGGTTCAATATGTCTTGTACATAAGTGGTTCAATATGTCTTGTACATAAGTGGTTCAATATGTCTTGTATATACGTGGTTCAATATGTCTTGTACATACGTGGTTCAATGTGTCTTGTACATACTTGGTTCAATGTGTCTTGTACATAAGTGGTTCAATATGTCTTGTACATAAGTGGTTCAATGTGTCTTGTACATACTTGTTTCTGTGTGTCTTGTACATACGTGGTTCAATATGTCTTGTACATAAGTGGTTCAATGTGTCTTGTATATACTTGGTTCAATGTGTCTTGTACATACGTGGTTCTATGTGTCTTGTACATAAGTGGTTCAATGTGTCTTGTACATACTTGGTTCAATATGTCTTGTACATACGTGGTTCTATGTGTCTTGTATATATTTGGTTCAATGTGTCTTGTACATACGTGGTTCTGTGTGTCTTGTACATACTTGGTTCAATATGTCTTGTACATACGTGGTTCTATGTGTCTTGTATATACTTGGTTCAATGTGTCTTGTACATACGTGGTTCTGTGTGTCTTGTGCATACGTGGTTCAATGTGTCTTGTACATACGTGGTTCTGTGTGTCTTGTACATACGTGGTTCAATGTGTCTTGTATATACGTGGTTCTATGTGTCTTGTACATACGTGGTTCAATGTGTCTTGTACATACGTGGTTCTATGTGTCTTGTACATAAGTGGTTCTATGTGTCTTGTACATACGTGGTTCTGTGTGTCTTGTACATACGTGGTTCAATGTGTCTTGTATATACTTGGTTCAATGTGTCTTGTACATACGTGGTTCAATGTGTCTTGTACATACGTGGTTCTGTGTGTCTTGTACATAAGTGGTTCTATGTGTTTTGTACATACGTGGTTCTGTGTGTCTTGTACATAAGTGGTTCTATGTGTCTTGTACATACGTGGTTCAATGTGTCTTGTATATACTTGGTTCAATGTGTCTTGTACATACGTGGTTCTATGTGTCTTGTACATAAGTGGTTCAATGTGTCTTGTACATACGTGGTTCTATGTGTCTTGTACATACGTGGTTCTGTGTGTCTTGTACATACGTGGTTCAATGTGTCTTGTATATACTTGCTTCAATGTGTCTTGTACATACGTGGTTCAATGTGTCTTGTACATACGTGGTTCTGTGTGTCTTGTATATACGTGGTTCTATGTGTCTTGTATATACTTGGTTCAATGTGTCTTGTACATAAGTGGTTCAATATGTCTTGTACATACGTTGTTCTGTGTGTCTTGTACATACGTGGTTCAATGTGTCTTGTATATACTTGGTTCAATGTGTCTTGTACATACGTGGTTCAATGTGTCTTGTACATAAGTGGTTCAATGTGTCTTGTAAATACGTGGTTCAATGTGTCTTGTACATACGTGGTTCAATATGTCTTGTAAATACGTGGTTCAATGTGTCTTGTACATACGTGGTTCAATATGTCTTGTACATACGTGGTTCAATGTGTCTTGTGCATACGTGGTTCAATGTGTCTTGTACATACGTGGTTCTGTGTGTCTTGTACATACGTGGTTCAATGTGTCTTGTACATACGTGGTTCTGTGTGTCTTGTGCATACGTGGTTCAATGTGTCTTGTACATACGTGGTTCAATGTGTCTTGTTCATACGTCGTTCAATGTGTCTTGTACATGCGTGGTTCAATGTGTCTTGTACATACGTGGTTCTATGTGTCTTGTACATACGTGGTTCTGTGTGTCTTGTGCATACGTGGTTCAATGTGTCTTGTACATACGTGGTTCAATGTGTCTTGCACATAAGTGGTTCAATGTGTCTTGTACATACGTGGTTCTATGTGTCTTGTACATACGTGGTTCTGTGTGTCTTGTACATACGTGGTTCTGTGTGTCTTGTACATAAGTGGTTCAATGTGTCTTGTACATACGTGGTTCTGTGTGTCTTGTATATACGTGGTTCTATGTGTCTTGTACATACGTGGTTCAATGTGTCTTGTACATACGTGGTTCTATGTGTCTTGTACATAAGTGGTTCTATGTGTCTTGTACATACGTGGTTCTGTGTGTCTTGTACATACGTGGTTCAATGTGTCTTGTATATACTTGGTTCAATGTGTCTTGTACATACGTGGTTCAATGTGTCTTGTACATACGTGGTTCTGTGTGTCTTGTACATAAGTGGTTCTATGTGTCTTGTACATACGTGGTTCTGTGTGTCTTGTACATAAGTGGTTCTATGTGTCTTGTACATACGTGGTTCAATGTGTCTTGTATATACTTGGTTCAATGTGTCTTGTACATACGTGGTTCTATGTGTCTTGTACATAAGTGGTTCAATGTGTCTTGTACATACGTGGTTCTATGTGTCTTGTACATACGTGGTTCTGTGTGTCTTGTACATACGTGGTTCAATGTGTCTTGTATATACTTGCTTCAATGTGTCTTGTACATACGTGGTTCAATGTGTCTTGTACATACGTGGTTCTGTGTGTCTTGTATATACGTGGTTCTATGTGTCTTGGATATACTTGGTTCAATGTGTCTTGTACATAAGTGGTTCAATATGTCTTGTACATACGTTGTTCTGTGTGTCTTGTACATACGTGGTTCAATGTGTCTTGTATATACTTGGTTCAATGTGTTCAAAGTGTTCAATGTGTCTTGTACATACGTGGTTCAATGTGTCTTGTAAATAAGTGGTTCAATGTGTCTTGTAAATACGTGGTTCAATAGTGTCTTGTACATACAGTGGTTCAATGTGTCTTGTACATACGTTGGTTCAATATGTCTTGTACATACGTGGTTCAATGTGTCTTGTGCATACGTGGTTCAATGTGTCTTGTACATACGTGGTTCTGTGTGTCTTGTACATACGTGGTTCAATGTGTCTTGTACATACGTGGTTCTGTGTGTCTTGTGCATACGTGGTTCAATGTGTCTTGTACATACGTGGTTCAATGTGTCTTGTTCATACGTGGTTCTATGTGTCTTGTACATACGTGGTTCAATGTGTCTTGTAAATACGTGGTTCAATGTGTCTTGTACATACGTGGTTCAATATGTCTTGTAAATACATGGTTCAATGTGTCTTGTACATACGTGGTTCAATATGTCTTGTACATACGTGGTTCAATGTGTCTTGTGCATACGTGGTTCAATGTGTCTTGTACATACGTGGTTCTGTGTGTCTTGTACATACGTGGTTCAATGTGTCTTGTACATACGTGGTTCTGTGTGTCTTGTGCATACGTGGTTCAATGTGTCTTGTACATACGTGGTTCAATGTGTCTTGTTCATACGTGGTTCTATGTGTCTTGTACATACGTGGTTCAATGTGTCTTGTACATACGTGGTTCTGTGTGTCTTGTACATACGTGGTTCTATGTGTCTTGTACATACGTGGTTCTATGTGGTTCTTTTACATACGTGGTTCATGTGTCCTCGTACATACGTGGTTCTATGTGTCTTGTACGTACGTGGTTCTATGTGTTGTAGCATACGTGGTTCTATGTGGCTTGTACATACGTTGTTCTATGTGTCCTTGTACATACGTGGTTCTATGTGTCTTGTAGCATAACGTTGTTCTATGTGTCTTGTATATACGTAGTTCTATGTTGCTTGTACAGACGTTGTTCAATGTGTCTTGTACATACGGGGTTCTGTGTGTCTTGATAATACGACGGTGGTTCTATGGTGTCTTGTACATACGTGGTTCTTATGTGTCTTGTACATACGTGGTTCAATGTGTCTTGTTAACGTACGTGGTTCAATGTGTCTTGTACATACGTGGTTCTGTGTGTCTTGTACATACGTGGTTCTGTGTGTCTTGTACATACGTGGTTCTGTGTGTCTTGTACATACGTGGTTCTGTGTGTCTTGTATATACTTGGTTCTGTGTGTCTTGTACATACGTGGTTCTGTGTGTCTTGTACATACGTGGTTCTGTGTGTCTTGTATAAACTTGGTTCTGTGTGTCTTGTACATACGTGGTTCTGTGTGTCTTGTACATACGTGGTTCAATGTGTCTTGTACATACGTGGTTCAATGTGTCTTGTACATACGTGGTTCAATGTGTCTTGTACATACGTGGTTCTGTGTGTCTTGTACATACGTGGTTCAATGTGTCTTGTACATACGTGGTTCTGTGTGTCTTGTACATACGTGGTTCTGTGTGTCTTGTATATACTTGGTTCTGTGTGTCTTGTATATACTTGGTTCTGTGTGTCTTGTATATACGTGGTTCTGTGTGTCTTGTACATACGTGGTTCTGTGTGTCTTGTATATACGGGTGTCTCATATGGTCTAGTCTTGTACATAGGTTTATGTGTCTAATAGTGGTCTATGTGTCTTGATAACGTGGTTCAATGTTGTCTTGTACATACGTGGTTCATGTGTCTTGTACATACGTGGTTCTATGTGTCTTGTACAAAGTGGTTCTATGTGTCTATGTACATCCGTGGTTCTATGTGTCTTGTACATACGTGGTTCAATGTGTCTTGTACATACGTGGTTCTATGTGTGTCTTGTACATACGTGGTTCTGTTCTGTAATCGTGGTCTTGTCTGTAATACGTGTGTGTGTCTTGTATACGTGGTTCTGTGTGTCTTGTACATACGTGGTTCAATGTGTCTTGTACATACGCTAAACAGTGGCCAGTTGGCATTAGATACGTTGAGCGTAGTAGTTGATATAGCAGAAGTTACTTGTTCTCGGATGCTGCACAAATATATACTACAGGAACGTACCTCATGAGCACACGATGGACATGTTTCACTGAACGCATTTAGCGAATTGCATTAAAGAAACAATCATCATTTTTCAACATTGGCTTCATTTCAAATTGGCTTATTTACATGTATTACTTTAAATACGAGTCCGTTATATGGGGTTGTGTGTATATATAAATCATGAGCATGTCAAGGTGTATACCATGTGTTTATATAAACACTTATTGATTTTCACCTTTTCACGTGATTAATGATACGACTAATGCCAAAATACACAACCAGTGCTTTATGTGTATATTTCTGTGATCATCTTCTGTGACACGAGTGACCTAATTAGGCCCTATTATATGTATTTGCATTTGTGTTGACGACTATGTGTAATGTATGGATCAATTGTTCATATTTAGATCAAAGGAATAATAGGTACACGTTTTTCAGGATTCGATTGAATTGTATCAGTATTTGAAATAAAAAAAATAAAAAATTATAGCCGTTAACAATATCGAAATTTAATTTATTTATCTATAGACACATAATTATGATTGAATTACATTGGCACAAATATTGCATGGCTTCATACAAACCATCATAATTAGGAGACATTTTCGCGAAAATTTCAAATAAAATAATTACTTGAATAATTATATTTTAATTCGATTTGACCTGTATATTCGCTTATAGACTGTTCAATTGTAATTTACAAAGCAAAGGATTTCCCGAATTATCACCGATATTTTTATTTTTTTATAAATCCATAGCAAGTAACCAATATAAACAAATATATTGTAACTTATAACAAATAAAAGAAAATTTAAGCTGTGAACAAAAAATTATTATAAAATACTAAATGATGATTTTTGGAAAATAGATACAATACATAGTCGTGTATTTTATTTCTTCATATTTTATTAAATACCCCTGTCCAAAAACAACAACAAACAAACTGAACTTTACACACATGTATATCCTATTTCCTTAGGTCACAGTCTACAACTGTCATTATTATTGTCGTACCTGTACAGTCATGTCCGAAAATTAAGATTATACCCGACACAAACATCGATAATGTGTACTTTCAAGGGTCTCCCAGATATCTATCTACCTGTATATCATATCGTACAGTGTGCTTGAACCGAGATAAGTTATGACAAACAATTGTTCTCTTGTATTAATTGTTTGGCAGGTAGCCTTTATCATCAACATGCTCAACAGCAGTAGCGCAGTAGCACAACAGTTATCATCCAAATCAACATGACCATGCTCATCATGGTCATCCTCCTCCTCACCATCATCCTCATCCTCCTCATCATTACCATCATCCTCGTCCTTATTAGCATCACCATAATCATCATCTTCATTAACATCTTTACCACCACTGTCGGTTCCATCATCATCTTCATCATATCATTACCACCACCATCCTCTACGTCAATGCGTCATGGTTAATTTCATTGTTCCAGATGAGGATGGGGAGGAGGAGGAGACGGAGTTCCTGCACTTGCCGTACGACCCTTACCACGCCGTGTATGTGCTCAAGATGTGCTCGCTGACCCTTGCTCTAACCGCCATTGCGTGCATCGGATGTGGTATCTGGACCATGGTGTACGCAGCCCCGAAACTCAACTGGCCTTACGATACTGGGTCCGGAGTCTGGACCGGAGTATTTGTGAGTAGCCGCAAAATAACTTGTCCATTAATGTTATTAGTTAGCTTATGCGTGTACTTTTCTTTCGGGATGTTTATCTAGTGATCTATCTGTATCGATTTATCTAATTACCTGCTTATTTAGTGTATCTTTTTATCTGATAACTAAAAAATTTATATTGAATTAACTTATTTCCCCATTATTTTGACTAAATATATGTATAATTATGTATATTTTTATCTTCAATTATTTGTATATTCTTTTCTATGAATAGTGATTCTTCCATGTTGTACGCATATGAAGTATTCTTCAATGTTTTTCCCCTTTACTACGTATAAAATGGTTCGAAAGCCTTTTAAAGTTGTCAATAGTAAAAATGAATTCTTCAGTCTTAATCAAGCCGACAAACACGAATGGTGATTACATTTATATCAAGACCTAACACGTTTAAGAACCCTATTTAATGATTGAAAAATCACAATTAATAAGTTCACTATTCACAGCTACAGTTTTGTTGCACATAAGCTTAACGAATAAAGAAATAAAAACAAACTTACTATGTGTCAAAATTTGAATGCATTAGCCCAAATACATTCCTGCCCGCTTGTGAACATATGAGTGCATGCATGTGAATAAATAATTAAGACTATGTAGGGGCGCTTTAATCTACTGCAATTCTTCTGACTAATAGACTTTTACCAAGTGGGTTCGGTCGGGCGAAGGACTTAATGTGGGTAGGTCTTCTAGCTGATTGCGGTGTTCCGGTGGTTCTACCCAGACATTTCTCTACCAATACAGCTGGTCAACTCTATCATTGTGTCACTGCGATGTATTTCAGAAACAAAAACAAAACAACTAGGTTGAATATATTCATTGCTAATGCAGAGCAAAAGCAAGTCGCTCAACTTATAGCATACGTAAAAGAAAACATGAACATAAACACAGACGAGACATATTGTTAGAATTATAATCAGTTATATTTTATAAGTGTATGCATATTTAAAATGATAATTAAAGAGCAATCGGGCATAATCAGTAATTGCTTTTGCTTTTGTGTTGTTGTTGTTTGTAAACAAAAGCGTATTGGATTTTTTTCAGTTGCCCGAAATATACACACAGTAACCTGACTAAATACTACAAGGCTATATAACTTCGCGTTTCTTTTGATTATTTTAATTATTGATTTGTTTGGGTGCTCTGGAAAGCAAAGCCCCTGTTGCAGGGGTGTATTTGAGACCAACGAGCGATTTGTGAAAAATAAATACAGCATTAGTTCTCACTTCTTTGGAAGTGTCTTGGTGAGTGAATCTTGTTTAAAGACAAGAGCCTTGTATTCCGAGGATTTGACTGCAGCCGGCAATTATAAAACGTTCCGATGTATAACACAATAACGGCAGCAGGCTCTTAGCGGATCGCACATCCGTGATCTTTCTTATCTTCATATAGAACTCATTAATGTTTCTATATAATAGTACCATATTTCCATTTCAAGACACTCGATTTGTAATCAAGCCAGTAATCTTTTGAAAACTATGCTCAGAATAATTACAATATCTCTAGATAAGCAATACATTACAACTATATTAAATAGTATTCGGAATGGCGTCTTTACGTGATACGAAATAGGCTACTTAAGTCTTCGTCAAGTAACACAATATCTTAGAACGAAGAGAAAAAATCTAACTCGTTCTGTAGCCATATTTTGCTCCACTGGATAAAACTAATTAATTTAATAAATATATACGAACAACTATAGGTATATATTTAATTAGCGTATTTTAACATTTTCAACAATATCCACACACAAAACTAACTATGTTATTAAACTATTTTGTTTTTCTTCTAAATGTGTGTACTTGTAATTTGTTTCTACTTGACCTCGTTGTCTTAAATCTGATTCACTTTTTTCTGACACAAATTTCGCTTATTTTAGACATAATGTAATAAAGAACAGTTTAGTAATATGCACTGGGTTTATGTTTTAATTGTAAATGCTATACCAAGCATATAAATTCCACTCTACACCAGTTAGAACTAGACATTATAATTGCGACAACAAATTTACACACCATAAACACACAGCACCAGGATACCAACATTCTTCCTCTACAAACAACGTAACCTGACCCAACTTTTATGGACTGTTTTGAAACTCTCCTCCCTCTTGTCCATGGTTGATGAACAACACGGCTGGATAGCTCAAAGGGGCATCTTTACAAGTGGTAGAAACGAAATATTAGACAAATTTGCGTGTTCCTTAGGAACAGGTCGCTAGTATACTAAATATTTATTAAAATAAGTAAAGTAAAGGCATTTTAAGTTTGTGCAAGTCATTTCATGTGAGAATCATTACAGAGTCTAAAATGTAAACTTTAACTGTCACCTGCTTTTTAACTTGGCCTGTTTGTTCAAGATTTATAAATGCACACATTGTATTTTAAGTGAGGGTGGTTCAGTGTATAACCGCAACTACGAACGTCTGACCTCTTTCTGTGTTTAAACTGATGATGTTTGTTGGTGGTGCTTGACCTTGCTTGTGCTCTGTGCAACCATATATATATATATATATATATATATATATATATATATATATATATATATACATGTATACGAGGTAAGTAAAAATCGTTTCGATAATATACATTTCAGCTTAATCTGAAATTAAGACGACGAACTCTTACAATAAAATCAAAACTTAAACAAAAATATCCCCAAATATGCGCTGAAAACTGGCATTCAACCTGTAAGCAGTATGAACAAGACTGATAACGACCTCTCAGAACACATCCGAGTTGTTATGAATGCATCCGAGAAGAACTCTCTATGTTTGTTGCTTGGTTGTGAACAGAAATATTGTACTCTTATTTTCTTTTAAACCCGTGTCCTTGAAATATTCAGGTTTGATATGAGTAATTTCTTTAAAGTGATGCCCTATGTGTCGCTGTATTCTCTCAATTTCGCAAGTGACGTGAATGCCCTGACTATTTATGTATTATTCAAAATATGGCATAGCTAATTAATGGATAATTTTGGTTAAAAATGCAAAAATAGGGGAAAACCCTATCGCTGTATGCAATGACATCTCCATCATAGATCTTATCATGGTGTGAGACAGTGTTCAAGGACATATGCTGATAAACACTTGTTTATGCGTTGTCTGGTGTGTTACTGCAGTTGCTGTATTATCATCATCATCGAGGGCTTGAGTAAGGTTGCTGTAGCTACTGCTGCTACAACTGCTGCAGTTATTGTTGATGTTTCTCTTGCTGAAGATGATACTGTTGATAGTGATGAAGGTGATGCTGTTGAGAAAAATGTACTGATCATGAGGGTTGTGTGCGATAAAGGTCATACTTGGCATGGTGTCCTCAAATGTAGAAAAAACAAAAAGTTAACAATGAACGCGTGATTTGTACCTTATAATTATTACAACAGAAAAGGACATCTTCGTATGAGATCATGATGTCCCTTTAACATCATATATGAATTACTAAGATTGCTATATTGTGATGGTTTATCCTTACAGGATTCATGTATGTTAAGCATGTATAGGACTAGGAGATTCACACTATTCAGCTGAGCCAAGTACATTTTAACTTATTAAGATTGTAAATAGTGTTATTTTGTTTGTTTGTATATATTTTTTTTCATTTACATGCAAGACATTTCAAGACAATGCATTTAGCAATCAGAGTTGTAATCTTGTGGTAAATGTATCTTTGCCTGTTAAGTACAGCATTTGTCTCTCAGTTGCATCTAGGACTACTAGTTTTCATTAGTTTTAATCAGGTTTTATCACCACACCACATTGTTAAACCAATCCATGCAATGACTCATGCTTAACAGTCGGGCTGTATAACCTAAAATCAATACAGATTTTAATATTGCATGACTTGCGTAAGTTGTGAGTTCGATCACTACATACACGACCACGCAAGCACGTCACTACCTGACACAGTATCTGCATATCTCAGGTGTTTTCGCCGTCATTACCTGAAAAGGTAATTTATTCTTTATTCGTTAATGATTCTACATTACGGATGCTTACCAATACAGTGGCGAATAATAGCGGTTAATTTAGACGGAGGTCATGTTAATTGTTTTTGACATTGAATATCACCAACAGCCGTGACATTGAATAAGAGACTTCTACATTACAAATCATTGAATAGACACTTTATTTAAAAGCATCCATTAAACATTCAACAAATCAGATGTGGTCGTATAAACTGCCGCAGATAAGTTGCGATACAAAACGATTATTGCAAACTTACGTAAAATCGTCTCCAATCTATACACCATATAAATAGACCAGTGATAAAATATTCAATAGATGTTTTAACAATCGATCTATGTTTGTATATGAGCCAAAATTGCTTTCTCTTTCATGAGTATATACACCTTTATTGAACCTTTTTAAGTGAATTGTACCCAAGAAAAACTGTTTTAAAGAGCATTTCCGAAAAGTTGTCAAATTGTTCAATTACAGAAAAGTTAAATCACAATAATTAATGCTTGCTTCTTAACTTCTTCAAAACACCGAAGCGTTTTTGTTATATTTGTCATGCTTCAACCTACTCGAACCGTATCCGAATAAAATAAACATATACCCCATTGGACATTTTTATATTATTCCTAAATACCTTATATTCAAATCATTGAATAAACTAACCCTATTTTCGAACAACCACACTATTAAGTTCATTACATTTGGGCGAAGAAAAACAAAGAGGAAATTGTCAGTTGGATTATCGACAACAGAACACACAAAAATAAGAAAAAAATCCCAGACAGGATCTTTAAATTTTATTTAGCCACATGAACTTAATAAAAAAAAACACATAAATTTCACCAATATGTTGTTGCAACGATATTCTGCTGTATATGATTTCCATTAAGACTACGAAATAAGAGTAAAGCATTAAAACCTCTCGAACGTATCATTCGTATTCCCCGAGCTGTTAAAGGCGATATTCGACAATTTGGACCTTTTTTCTCTCATGCAACCAATTAAGGTATTGATACCTGTAAAGATCCCTCGAAATGTTGTTGATTTATTAGTGCCTTCCATCCATGTGAAGGGTAAAGCACAACTCATTGTTTGTCAATACAAAAAATGTATTTCCTATACGAGCCATGCTGCACAGTTAGCTATGTTAAAACTACAAAAAAACGAGCCTTACATGATCATCCGGGTAATCAGCTCTGACGTCGATTCCTGTCTTTAATTGAAAGCATCGTCGTGCTTATTTTAAGATATTTATAGTAGCAACTATAATATTTACTCTTAAAATGTGATTTTGTGTATGTATTTTTCTCTAATGCGTGTAGAACTTGAAAAAATGAAGATATATTTTATCGTATTGTATTATATTGGAAATAATGGACATTCAAATATTTCACGATTTGTACTGTCTAAGAATCGAGGTAATATTATAGATAGTCTTTGCTTACACTAAAGTATAAGTTCGGCAGTAAATATGTACAGATTCCCTTGAACAGGGCTAAGATGATGTTACATGTATTAGATAAAAACAAAATATCGGATACCACCTTTAACGCGTGCATGTAACATGTAGAAAAGCAAATACTCGCTTGATTGGTTTTACACGGGCTTCATAAAACTATTTTAAGATAATATTTCCCACTTTCATTTGGTATTGCAACTTGTTTTATGTGGTGAGACAAATTGGAGACTGCAATTTTTTTTTATTAAAAAACCCTATTGTGAGTACCTGTTTCAATTTAAAGGCTCGGTAAAATTAAGGCGATGGTTAAGTTGCTTAATGGTTGTTGTAATTTAAAACTGAAAAGAGAATATATTTCTAGAAATGAATCTCTCATATATAAATTATGGCTTAACAGAGCCAGTTTGGCACATCCCTGGTAAATAAGAATGACACTGATGTGTTCTACGTTACATTTATTTGATAACCATTTCCATTCAGGTCTGGTTCTGATTCTGACATTGATGAACATTATTAAATATGTTGCGGTTACACTTAAAAAAACGTTCCTTACTTGTATTACCATTGAGTTTGCACTTCATTTTCACACAATTTATAGTTGTTTCTTGTCAAGTTTGTAACCTTTATCCGATATTAAAGATGGTATGCGACCATTTTATTCTCCCAGGCAACCAAATAAACTATTGTTACCTGAGAAGATCCCAATAAAATGCTGTTTATTGGTTCCCTACGTCAATGTGACAGTAGAGAAGAATTCCCAACAAAAATGTATTTTCGAGCTTCGCTGCACAGCAAGCAGCTTTTAAAGTAAGAGAAACTCGTGACTACGTGACTACTTACATTTGAGATCACGCTACATGATCCAGGTTATCAGCTCCGACAGCGACATCTGTTTTTAAACGAAATCCCCATTGTGTTTATTTATAGATTTGGAAATAATGAACATTTAAAGCGGTATATATCACAATGGGTACACTTAAACAATAGAGGTAATGTTATAAACAACATGAACTTAAAAGTATAAGTTATAAGTGTAAGTTATATAAGTATATGTGTAGCAATAATGCACACATTCCACAGAACATGGGCAAGATCATATTACGTGCATTAGGTACAGGCAAGTTGTAGGATACAACGTTAAACAAGGGCGTATTCAGGATTTTGTTTTCTGGTGGTTGGAGGGTCCATATCGAGCGAGCACCAGAGGTGCTAGCCGTGCTAGGGGGTCCGTGGGCACACTTCCCCACTAAAACTTTTGAAATGTAGCAGCCAAATAGAGCCATTTTTGCGTTTTAAAAGATTCTGAACTTGTTTTCTTTGAGTCCAAACTGAATGTATTTTTGGCGACAAAGATAAACTACAATCATAATTTGTATGGGATGAGGTGAGAGGTCAAAGCAAAAGCCATAGGTACCAGTAGTGTCTGGAGCATGCTTAGGCGTAAATACGTGCTTACTCGTCATATTTTAGCTCTGAACACATAGATAACAATAATAATAATAGTGCCCTAAAGACCTGACACAAAGTTAAGTGTTACAAGTACCTTCATGGAAGAGATTTCTGACAATTTCATGTGGGTCCGGATATCGCCCATGTTAAAGGCATGCTTTTGGTACACAATAAATAAGTTAAATTTAAAAACTTGAAATGGCCATTTTCAGCCACTATCAGTGACATCAAAATCCTCATTTCAAAACCAATTAAGTGATCAATTTGATTGATTATTATCATAATCGCAAAATTGTGTCCCGTTTGATCTTAAAGTTTTAAACCCATCCAAGGTCGTAAAATTGAGCTTAGACATGTATGGGACTTACTCAAAATAAAATCTTTAGTACTTTTGAAAAAAAAAAACACACACACACACGCAGAACCTCATTTTAACACACATTAGAAACCCATAACCAAAATAGGATAAAAACGGAAATAGTGGAATGTTGGTGTGAAATCAGACAAGCGCCAAGGCACCACACGTATTACGCTAATGTTCGAATGTATTTATATCATATTTACCATCTAGGCCATATCCAGTAATGTTCGGCTTATAATAATCACTTGACTTAAACATTCACCTCTGAAAATATTAGTGCACGCGTAAATTAACTAAGCGCATTACTTAATCTCTAACCATGCTTTTCACGAATGTCAAAAATCTCGACAAATTGTGAAGGTAGAATGCAGATCTGTCAACTCTGCGGCTTATCAGAATCTATACTGCATGTGGCCGAGTCTAGACAACGAGTCTACTTTGCTTGTACTAAATCCATCGGTCCCCAGTGTGTGCACTCGTTCACTATATTGGTTCATGTATTTATCCATTTTTGGACGTTCGTTTTCTTGCACTTTTTGTTGGCCTTAATACATGAAGAATACACTCTCCGATGAGCATTGAGCCATAGCCTCATATCCCTAAAATTGATTAACTAAGCAGATTAGCATGCATTGATAAACTCATATAAGGCGGACATTCATTAAGTATGACCCTATTTTGTAAGAAATTATTAACTATCCCTCCTTTTGTGGATACTTATTAGCTAAATAAACTAAACAATACATAGCTTATATGCGGGTATTGATTTACGAAAGACAGTGATTATCAAAGCCTCTCCACTTTTTTTCGTGCATTGATTAAAGTTACATCTTTTGCGTTATCGATTAATCAAGCCACCATTAGCGGGCGTTACTATAGACCTTTTGTAAACATTGGTCTACTAAGCCCAGCTGGAGCGAATAAACATGGGTTCCTTTAGTTCTTTGTGCACATCACCTTTAACATCTTAGTATGTCCCTTTTCAGTAATGCTTCGGTATATGTACACTCTACACAGAGTACGAACTTTCCCAGTACAAATGTTTTACTTAACTTTTGCACATAGTTTTTACTTTGTATGAGGTAACTAGTATTTGTAGTATTTGCAAAGTGTACTGTGTTCTTTATGTTATTCCCGAATGTTCAATTAGAAATAATACTGTTTCCCTTTGTACTCGTTACAGACTCTAGTCACGGGGTGTTTAGGCACGGGTACCTTCTTTAGACTGAGTCTCCATTGTCCAGAGCGAACTCGCAAATTTGTAAGTAGTTTGACGTGTTTTCTAGCATACGACAGTGGTCCTAAAAACTGACATGAATAAAGGCCAACACTTTTTATTATGCTTACAAAAATAATAGGCAAACGTACAGCGTTAACTTTACATGCGCATCTAGGTTTCTTTTCTCAAAATTTGTTTTTTTAATTCATAATCATGTCGCATTTCCATTAGAAGGATAGTAAATCCAATTAGCAAATGCTGTTATATTTATCATCTTTAAAAATTGTGCCGCGTCCGCAGACATAGGGCTCCACATTAGTCAATGCTGGATGGCATTATAAATTTAAGTCGTACCGGAGGAACAGCTCTGAAAAATTAATGTAAGGACTACGTGCTCGTTAAATGAGTTCTGTTTTTGAATGTTAACAAGTAATTTGGATTTAATTTAAATATGGTTTATATATCTCTGACGGTTTTTGAAATATTGACCTTAACAAAATAGTTAACCAACACCGACAAAAGGATCATGACAATAGCCCTACTTTTATTTTTCGAAAGTAGGCAAAAATGACCATCAGATTAACGAAAAACATGTTCATACTGCACAGCCTATATGATCCCATTTTTAAAAGACGTTATTTGAATAAAGACATGACGTCAAGCGCGTTAATTGGCAACTGTGTGTAAGTTTTATGTTTTAGACATAAAAACTTTTTTTATCACAACAAAACAATCACCAAGCATGCAGCATTGTATAATTATGTCCTTACAATTTATAAACTACTAGGTTAACATTTTATTTAATAGGAAAAGTACGTTAACATTAAAGGAACTTACAATGAAGGTAGATTAATATGTTAACGTCTTATCACAAGAAGCACATGGACATTAAATTAAACTAAAATTCCCTGCATGTTTGTGATTGTTGTACCTTCACAACAGCTGCACAAAAAACTTAAGCAAAAATCGAGTATTAAATAAAAAATTGAATGTAAATATATGGATTAAATCTCAGTTTGCTGTCGTTGCTTTATAAGCGCTGTTACCGTGCGGTCAAATAACCACGACTTTATTGAAGTGCACACACACGATGGCCTGCGCTCATAAAGGATGAAGGTTCAACAAAATGAGATTACATCCTTAACAGACCCCCGGCACAGGGTGGTATGCTAATCCCATTTTGCGGCCATTCATTTTCACTGTGTTTATCGTTAACTATCGAGAATTTACTATAAATAACACTTTCCTTTCTATTTATTATCCAGGTCGTCGCCTTCTATTTATGTGTGATAATGACATTTCTACTAAGCGCGATACATGTGATATTTGCTGCTCTGGGACTATTTTACTGCAAGAATGAAATCCTCACCTTCGAGAAGTACTGCAACAGGGAAGATCGAGGCCGCCTTATGTTTATCAGCGGCATGGACATCGGCTTCGGCATTGCGATTCTAGTTGTGTCATCTTGCACTGTACTGTTCATATTTCTCAACCGGAAGTTACGTGTACTGATCGGTACACCGCAGTCTCAACGTTTCGCCTTCGAACAATCGTGCTTCTTTGACAAGTGTATGTGCTATATCACGTAAAATGTTACCTTTATTTCTCGTGTACATTATATGTCAATGTCTACTGTCAGTAGTATTGTTTAAAGGAAAGTATGGACGCTCAGCGTATGATATTTGAATATTCTGCTAGAAAAAAGTGCATATTTGCTTCCTACGGGCGTCGGAATATCCGGCAATAAATTATTTCCTGATCAATGTGTGCTAAGCGGCTTTATTTAGGGAATGTACATCAAATGAGGGGTCGTAAATAAATTGTAATATAAATTGACTACTTTAATGAAAAAGACAATAATATAAATATTTCATCGATGTTAGAATATTCACTATCACCCTGACAACTCCATGTTATTTTTATTTTTTTATTTTACCAAAAATCCTACCTAGATATTAGGCTGTTTGTTTCCCTGTAATACGCCAAAGGAACAATATTAGTGCAAATTATTATCTTCCTCAACAATGAAGCTTAAATATTCTCTGTCAGAGGGATAATAAAAATATCAACCGGAAAATAATCTGACTGACAGGGTGATATTCGATAGGAACAACTTGTAAGCCGGTGTCAGTTTCAAAAAGAAACATATATTTAGGTATAGTAAATACAAATAAACGTTTATGCGGTTCTTGATGATTGTACTGTTAACTTTTTATGTAAAGCGTTTCATTCTATCCTATAAAAACCGATTTAGCAAATAGATGCTAAACTGACAAATTCAAAACAATGCTCGTCCGAATAAACTATTGACCATATATGACAAAAATACAAACCCTAAATAGAACCTGCCAATAATTTATTTTCGGCGACGTTGAATTTAGGTATCATACCTTTTATGTCATTTCATTATCTCATGCCATATTTGTTATCTGTTATCTAAGATATTGCTTAAAAGAGGAGTTTGGGGCCAAATCTAAAAGGGTCGCTTTAAAAATAAACATCTTTTCGTGTAATCTTTAAAAAAAATACTCTGCGACAGTCATATAAAAGCAATGCCACTTTTCACCTATATATTGTTTTTATTATTAAAATGTCTACTTTAAGTGCAAGTCACTGTCTGTTGATTATTGTATTGTTATTGTTGTTAAGATGTTTTTTTTACTTTTGTCAATTTACACCCGCAGTGTTCCGATCGGACAGGATACGTTTGTAATCGGAACTACTCGAGTAAATCACCCACATCCCACCCCACCCACTCCACGTCATTTTTTTTATAAGTTGCATTGATTGTGTAAAATGAAAAAAATATTTTCAAAGAAAAAAAGCATGTAATATATTGTAGATTAAGAAATTTTGGGAGTGTTTATGAATTGCAGAGATATCTTAACAGAGTCCAATTGATTCTATCCCTGATAGTGCTAAAAGGTGTAGCAGCAAATAGTGCAGATCATGATCAGACAGCTCCTAACCGGCAAATCGGGGTATACACTTTTTGCCTAAGTCTGATCAGTTCGTGTTTATAATTAAATAAGGCTATTTATTTCTGAATTATGTAACCATGAAAAGCATTTTGTTTTTTATCAAGTGAAAACAACAAGATTTTATCGGGGGTTTAATCTTAGATCTTAGAGATGTTCAAACTTTTGCCAAAAATAAAACTAGTTTTTTATCTAAAGTTGTAGCAGCTGAACGTGTCTACGATTTACATATGTGATTCTACAGTAGAAACTGGCGGCATTTAAACTATACAATTGTGATTTCTTTCTGTAGCATCTCTCGGTATCTAAGCTGTACTTATGTAGCAGCTGTCTGTATCTTGAGTTATACATATGTAACTTGTACTGTAGCAGCTGTCTGTATCTAAGTTATACATATGTAACTTGTGCTGTAACAGCTGTCTGTATCTAAGTTATACATATGTAACTTGTACTGTAGCAGCTGTCTGTATCTAAGTTATACATATGTAACTTGTACTGTTGCAGCTGTTATAAGTTATAAATATGTGACATTGTGGCAGCAGTCTGCTTCTAAGTTATAAATATGTGACTTCTGCAGTAGCTGTCTGTATCTAAATTATACAAATGTAACTTGTACTGTAGCAGCTGTCTGTATCTAAATTATAAATATGATTTCTGTTTAATGCACATATCACAATCACTTTCACAATCATCATTTCATCTGCAATCATGTCCCTCCTCTCCTTTTCATCACCTATGCTCAGTAAGGAAGTGCCATTACTATATACATGTACACCTTTGTCTTTTCAATGAGATGAAGACTCCAAAATGGTAGACTTTGACTAGATACAAATAAAAGAAAGGAAAAAAAAATAATTACATAATTTACAAGTATTCTTTTTCAAAATACACATCGTTACATTTTGTCTAAAATACATGCAAGATTTTATAATGTCCTGGTATTATGGTAGAATTTCCTTAGTAAAATAAATGCATGTTATATCTTAATTTACCAAGATCCAAATTACTTATAATATGAAGGCTATTTGATGCAAAGTATGTTTAGGGGTTATATTCAATAAAATAAAACTTTGTTATTGCAATAAAATCCATAAAATGGTTGCAAAAGTATTTTTTCTATGTCTAAATGTATATGTGTTGTTATGCTTTCTATTCAGTCTATTGATATTTGATGTCATCTACTGGCTTAATCAATAGTTTGTCTGGTCAATAAAAGAATATGTTTCTATTATAATTGTTTATTTATTGGATCCAAGTAGAATGAATTTAAAATATTGCATGCAGTTATGCATGTATGTTATCTTGAATGGGGATCATTGGGATGCGCTTTCTAAATTGATGAATTTAACCTCAGTACCAGAGAGTAGAAGATTAACTCCTTGCAAGATTAACTCCTTGCCAGGTGCAGTTTAACATCAGTCCCAGAGAGTGGAAGATTAACTCCTTGCAAGATTAACTCCTTGCCAGGTGTAGTTTAACATCGTCCCAGAGAGTGGAAGATTAACTGCGTGTCAGGTGTACTTTAACACCAGTACCAGAGCGTGGAGGACTAACTCCTTGCCAGGTGTAGTTTAACATCAGTACCATTGAGTGGAAGATTACTGCTTGTCAGGTGTAGTTTAACATCAGTCCCAGAGAGTGGAAGATTAACTCCTTGCCATGTGTCGTTACATCAGAACCAGAGAGTGGAGGACTAACTCCTTGCCATGTGTCGTTTAACATCAGAACCAGAGAGTGGAGGACTAACTCCTTGCCATGTGTCGTTTAACATCAGAACCAGAGAGTGGAGGACTAACTCCTTGCCAGGTGTAGTTTAACATCAGTACCATTGAGTGGAAGATTACTGCTTGTCAGGTGTAGTTTAACATCAGTCCCAGAGAGTGGAAGATTAACTCCTTGCCATGTGTCGTTTAACATCAGAACCAGAGAGTGGAGGACTAACTCCTTGCTTTAACATCAGTACCAGAAAGTAAAAGATTAACTCCTTGCCATGTGTAGTTTAACATCAGTACCAGAGACTAAAAGATTAACTTCTTGCATGGTGTAGTTTAAGTTCAGTACCAGAGAGTGAAAGATTAACTCCTTGCATGGTGTAGTTTAACATCAGTACAGGAGAGTAACAGATTAACTCCTTGCATGGTGTAGTTTAACATCAGTACCAGCCAGTGGAAGATTAACTCCTTGCCAGGTGTAGTTTAACATCAATACCTGTGAGTGGAAGATTAACTGCTTGTCAGGTGTAGTTTAACATCACTACCTGAGAGTGGAAGATAAACTGCTTGCTAGGTGTAGTTTAACATCTGTTCCAGAGAATGGAAGATTAACTGTGTGTCAGGTGTAGTTTAACCTCAGTACCTGAGAGTGGAAGATTACCTCCTAGCATGGTGTAGTTTGACATCAGTACCAGAAAGTGGAAGATTAACTGCTTGTCAGGTGTAGTTTAACATCAGTGCCAGAGAGTGGAAGATTAACTCCTTGCCTGCAGTAGTTTAACATCAGTACTTGAGAGCAGAAGATTAACTGCTTGCTAGGTGTAGTTTAAGATCAGTTCCAGAGAATGGAAGATTAATTGCGTGTCAGGTGTAGTTTAAAATCAGAGACTGAGAGTGGAAGATTAACTGCTTGTCAGGTGTAGTTTAACATCAGTGCCAGAGAGTGGAAGATTAACTCCTTGCCTGCAGTAGTTTAACATCAGTACTTGAGAGCAGAAGATTAACTGCTTGCTAGGTGTAGTTTAAGATCAGTTCCAGAGAATGGAAGATTAATTGCGTGTCAGGTGTAGTTTAAAATCAGAGACTGAGAGTGAAAGATTAACTCCTTGCCAGGTGTAGTTTAACCTTAGTACCAGAAAGTGGAAGATAAATTGCTTGTCAGGCATAGTTTAACAACAGTACCAGAGAGTGGAAGATTAACTGCTTGTCAGGTGTAGTTTAAGATCAGTACCTGAGAGTGGAAGATTAACTCCTTGCCAGTGTAGTTTTATCATCAGTCCCAGAGAGTGGAAGATTAACTGCTTGTCAGGTGTAGTTTAACATCAGTACCTGGGAGTGGAAGATTAACTGCTTGTCAGTGTAGTTTATCCTCAGTACCAGAGAGTGAAAGATTAACTGCTTGTCAGGTGTAGTTTAACATTAGTACCTAAGAGTGGAAGAATAACTCCTTGCCAGTGTAGTTTATCATCAGTCCCAGAGCATGGAAGATTAACTGCATGTCAGGTGTAGTTTTACATCAGTCCCAGAGAGTGGAAGATTAACTGCATGTCAGGTGTAGTTTAACATCAGTACTAGAGAGTGGAAGACTAAATCCTTGCCAGGTGAAGTATCACTAATTAATATTTAAAGTCTACAGGACAACTGTATGAGTTATAAGTCAATTATCCACTAAATTTTGCTGTAAGGAACAAGTTTAATGATTTATATGGGTCAAATAATAATAAAAACAATATGATAATGGCTATATTTTTGTGAGCTTGAAATAAAGGTATAGATGCCAAATTAACAATTAAAGAATTTAAACATGCTGCCTTTACAAAAGCAAACTTACTGGACATTGTGGACTTAGAGCTGAATTTGCTTTGATCTCAATCTACAAATGTCTTCACTGTTATTTGACATACAAAAACATAAAACAACCTTGCAATTAGAAGAAAATGTAGAGCATTTCAGGATAGGGACAAAATGTTTGAGAACATTCTGGTCCAGTTGCTAATCCTTTCTTAATTTCCATTAATCCCTTCAGGTAAAAATCTCATATAGTAAAATGTCCGACTATTCCTTTATTTGCCAGTAACAGTAATAATCAATTTCACTTTATAACATTATTATTAAACCATTTTCTCATATATCCCTAGGTTCACGATATTTTATATTGTGAAACTATTGAAGCCATAATCCTGATATGTGCCTGTACTGACTTTTCTTTACAATTTTTGACATGAACCAAGTTTACATAGGACTTTACAAGGTGGTATTAATTTTGACAATATAGCCTGGTTGCCATCATTTGACTGAGGGAGATATAGGTGCGCACAACGACGTGTATCTGATTCAACTTGTGGGACGATCCAGATTAAATATGACAACAGTGATCTTCTAGAACTAAAATCTGTAAATGTTCTTAGTTTGGGTATTTTACTGAGATGTTTTGTTGTTTTTTCTAAATGTATTTGGTAAGGTGTAAAATGAGAGTAAGTTGTTATTTTTTACACATGTACAATATAGCAAAAGTAATAAAGGAATTCTGGATGTAGGACATGTTTAATTTGAACATGCATGTAAATAAAAATAAACTGCAGCAAAATATAACTTAAGGTTTAAAGGTTGATACAAGCATTATGAGTAAAAATGTTTTAAAAAGAAAACAAAGAATGTTGGTTAAAATGTTAAAAGGAGATTTAATTATGTGCGATAGTTTCCAAATTACACAAAATACTTTCACAACAGAGCAAAACCTACCTAAGTAGTATCATCATAGCTAGATATTTTTAGAATCATCCAACAGACCATTGGCACAATACAGTTGCACACATTGATAAAGTAGATCAAGCTTTATTTGTCTGGGTCATTTCAAAGGAAAAATTATATGTTATAAATAATCTATCAAATACACAAACAGAAAACAAAAGCGAAAAAGAGACATCATATTCGATATTTTATTTCAGGAAGAAATTCACATTGCATGTAAAATAGGTTAGCAAACAATGACAGTTAAAATAATATAATGGTTTACACTGTCTTACCATTGAAGAAGTGACAATGATAGCTTTATATAAATGAAACAGTAGGGTAATGCCAGAAATTATTCTCTAACATCCTACAAAGATGTATACTAACATGTTTCTAATATCCACAAATTGTCTGATAACCTTAAAACAAAAACAAAAACCTAATCCATATTTTGAAATATTTATATGCATTCATATTGCAATTTATAATAAGTCAATGATGGAAAAATGGCACATGTAAAAAAGAAGAGACAAAAAAATACATATATGTTACATCAGATAAGAAATAAAAAATATAACCACAAATTAGGGATTACAATTTAAAATATATTATTTAATTAAAATACATAATTGCACAAAAATATAAATTATCATAATGATAAATAATGCAAGTAAATCAGAAAATATACAAGTAATTAAATAAAACACTGCATTAAGATTAAAAAAAGTAACCCGGAATAATCTTTATTTATACATTTATTATTTAGGTTTATTTTACAATGTCACTGTTACTATTTACTGCATAAAGATAACAGACATCTACAAAAGAGCAAGTAAGCAATGTGAGAAACAAAAACTTCAAAAGCAGGCACTGCAGGAGCATATAACTGTAATTAATTAGTTCTCCTTCTACTGCAGATAAAGACTTCGTATTTCAAAACAAACCAAAATATCTTTGAAGCAAGGACACATATATACTTATGATAGCTTTCTTTACAACACACCGATTTAAATAATATAAAATTTTAAATAACCAGTTGTAGATCTTTTTTTAAATTGAAACATGGAACCAGGCAAAGTAAGTTATAGCTCAAAATGCATCTCAGTGTCTGCACAATTACTTTAAATGTTTTTATTTAATTGATTTACCAGTCAAGGTTAAAATTAAACTGTTTGACACACAAATTTGATAGATAGTACAACACGGTGCTGAAACTTGGGACTATCATCTTACACCAAAGCATTACTATCAAAGATTTGTTGAATTTTTTTTTATGTCAAATTATCAACTGATGTCAAAGTTCTATACGTGGAATTGGGATGAATGAAATGTCACTTTGAAGTGATATTGTTATGGCACCAGGGTGAGGTTGTATTACTGGTTGGACTCCAGCTTTATTTATATTTAGGAATATTAAATAATGACTAATGATACATAAGTGTAACTAAATAATTGACTTATTAATTAATAAACAATTGAGCAAAAAGGTTACGCTGTGAAAATCTACATTCACGTACAAAATCACACGGCCACTATTTATAAACACACAAAAAAATATATAAATTAACCTTACATTAGCAACTGCAAAGTTCAAGAATGTTATTTGCTTAAATGTTTGACCAAAAATGCTAAATATAATATTCACTCTTACAACAGCAAAAATATATTAAATAATATAATTATAATCTATGTATTTCCTACTTTAAAATATTTATGAGCTGAGTGAAAAATGATCGAATCAAACTAACATCTGCAAAGTGCTGAAGTCTCTACTAAGGAAAATCCCAGCTATTTATACTGATCCCAGTGCACCAGACAATCTTGTGCATGCAGCAGAAAGTCTTTTGCAGAATAGAATGCACAAGAAAATAGTGTGCAAAATGGAATGCACAAGAAGAAAAAATAGTGTGCTGTGGGAAGTATTCTTCAACAATGAATTTAACACATACTGATAAAGAATACAAATATTAAAACACATTTTCTACCAGATAATCATATTTTCTGGTTCCTAGAACTACACAACTATTATAGCAGGAAGATTTAAACTGACCACAGAGTAAACTTACTGCATAAAGGAAAATGGCTACCCTGTTAAGGTTGCTTGTCTTCTCAGACAATAAATAAGGAATATTCTATATAAAATATCTTTACAATACAAAACAAAAAGTGATTTCTAGGATAAAACAAAGTTGTAATTATGGGGCCCTACAATATTACCCCGATTGAATAAATGTTGTATAAAAATAATCTGATAAATGAATAAATGTTGTATAAAAATAATCTGACAAAAAAGTTTTTGGTGTACAAAACTTACGGTATGTTTATACTGACATGAAAATGACTTTAACAGAAATAGTTGGGCTCACTGAATAACATGTCAGAAAGCTCCCACTTTAATAATGCTTGGAGTACATATAATCAGCTGATGACAAGATTTTGATGCTTTTCAATTTCAAAAATATAACATGTACAAACCATGGTGATATACAGAAATTGTCCATAATGGTGTTTTGAAACACACACAAATTAAAATAAGTTAGAATTTGAAGATTATTTGACCTTCATTAAAGACAAACATTCCAAAATGCCATGATAATGATCTGAATGTCATCTCATAACTAAAACATTGAGACAGGAAGACAATTAAATTTACCAATAAATACGAGAACTTATAAAAACTGCAATAGTCAACAGACAGAAAATGAATATCATTTTCTTTTATTATGTCAAAAATATAGTGTCAGAATTGCATTCCCAGTTACAACAACAAATGTCTTACTTGGCGATGATTTTAAAAAACCCTCTAGTGTAACAAAATCAAAATCATTTGGCCATGGGCATCTGTTTTATAACAAGTGTTAACTAACTTTTACTAAAACACAATTTCTATTTATGTATCAGAATATGTTTATGTTTATTGGGTTTATCGTCCAACCAACATTATATCAGTATCAGAATAACAAGACACAATGACAAATGAAGATGGTGATTATAATGATGATGGTGATGATGGGTGATTACAATTGTAATGACTATAATGATGTCCAGGATATCTATAACAATGGTAATCCTTAATTTAGCAACAAAACTCCATTTTCTGATTCAGTGTCACTCAAAGCATGAATAAAACAATCAAAGTATAAATAAGTCACAGTATCACAATGCATCACAACTGGCTCACTTACCACTGATGGTTGCTCTCTTCTTGGCATCCCAGCTACACGCAAAGTACACCATGCCATCATAATCATATGCAGACAGATACAAGCCTTGTTGATTTTCAAGCATCATGTCTCTCCACTCATTCATCATGCTGTACTTGGTGATACCATGCTGCTGGTACATATATGAAACCTTGCCGAATTGTCTTTGATTATCTTTTACCCACAATGCACTTATCCTTGGTTCAGAGTTTGTTGAATAGAACTGCATGTGTGTCAGTGTGCATGCAGTCTGGATCAGCTGAGACAATGGTATCGGGCATTTGTCAAGTGTGAAGTCCAGCCATCTGCTGCAGGTTTTAGTCTTGGTCCCCTCCTGAAGACAAGGAAAGTTGTGTTCAATTTAATAATGAATAAGTTTTATCTTCAAGATGACCTATATTGCCAATTCTAATTTTTAGCCTTTTTACATAACTACATGCATAGGTAAAAGAACTTGGCAAAATCCTAAGAAGCACCTAGTATAGATCTGGATCGGACAGCACATAGCTGGCGATAGCTCTGGATCCATAGTATTTTCCTATGCCAGATCAATTTATGTTCAGCAGGCAAGGAGTTAATGCAAGTATTTTTATCAAATGTTTAGTCAGTATTTCTTGTAAAAGATTTACTTGACAAAATATCAATTTGTGTATTTTGTGCTCAGAAGCATTCTCAATGGCTAACAACGAAAAAGGAAGAGGTCCATAGTGACACTAATTTATTACTTAAGGGACCCTGGCTTTCAGTAGGCTTTAAAATCGTATTACAAGACGATATATACCCAACTTTGCCTTTTGAATCTAGTAGCATCCCCATGAAATTCAGAAAACTGTAGATTGTAGAGACCAATTAGTATAGTCATTGTGTTTATTTCTGTATTTTTAAATTACTTAGGCATGGTATAGTACTGCATTGCTTTAAAGCAAAAAAAAAATCATTTTAATTCATCTAAGTCTTTTTTGCTAATTCATGACCCATTAAGTTTCTTACTATAACCCAAATGAACAAAAAAACATCTAAAATAAACATCAGTTTACAGCTTCAATGATGTCACATTTATGGACCAACATTTCTTTGAGGAAATAGTATTTGATACAATTTGCAAGAGATTTACCAGTCATATATTTTTATAAAACTTATATTCTTAGATTGGGAAAAATTCAATCTTTGTAATGGCTCAGAATAAAAAAAATTGATTCAAGATACAATCTTAAATCCAATGGCCAACAAAAATGTTTTGAGTTGATGTCCATGGCATCTTACAAATAATTAAAAAAAAACAACATGAAAATTTTCAAAATAACCTGGGAATGCAACATCAAGTAATTTGTTTAGCAAAATCTTGTACATGTACATATTTACCCATTAAGATTTCAATGCAGACAAAACTTTTGAGTTCTTTGACGATTAGGCCTAACAAACTCTTTCAGCATGTTTACATGGTTAAATGATTTAACCTAGTGACCTACTTTTTGACTCCATGTGACCTCTTTACGAAAAACATTCATACCAAGTCTGATAGCCAATGAGCCATAAATGGGTCCTCTAGTATGTTCACAAGGTGTTTCTGAATATTGGGTCATAAATGTGGCCATCAGTGTGTTCACACAATTCTTTAAGGATTTCATCCTAGTGACCTACTTTTTGACTCTATGTGAACAAGTTTTGAACTCATCCAAGATTTTATGCAGACAAACATTCTGGCCAAGTTAAGTGAAGATTGGATCAAAACCGCAACCTCTAAACTGTTAACAAGCAATTCTTCATACCGCATGGCAGCTGAAATAGGGCTATCAGAAAAGCTCCAGTGAGCTAAAAACAAGCAGTACTAAAATTGTCATATTCTGAAAAGCTCTGTATAATATAATTGTTATATTGTACTACAGCCTAACATGAGGAACCAGTAACTGAGCAGTTAAAGTTGTTGACTTATAACCCCTAATCACAACGTGGATTTGAGTGCCAGTTAGGATGTAAACTTTCATTTGAGGTCTTTTAGCTGACATCAGTATCAATCACCTTGAGTCTGTCTTTAAAATAACACCTTGAAAAAGCCATAATAATCATAGCAGTGTCTGTGCTAGTTTATCAAAAAGATTTCATTACCAGATCTTAAATCCGATGGCTAACAATTAAGCAGTGCACATGTCAATTGCAAACTTCATATGAACTTACCTTATTCAGCTTGTTGAAAATGTAGGAATAATACACTTTTCCATTGTAGTGAAGAACAGACTGAGAGATACAGTAGAAATGTTTGTATTGGCCTGGGTGGTACATGGATATTTCTGTAGATTGTTCCACAGAGAACAGCTGTTGCTTACATTGTAGTTCCTGATCGAAAACAAACAGATGGAACACTCTCCCTCGAACATGATACAACTCTATGAAATACACATAAAAGTTGCCATCTGAAAGCTTTTTCACTGTTAAACTCGTCCATATCTGTATCCATCACAAGACACTAATCATGTTGCTGAGGGATTCCAGGGTCTTTCTTCCATGTACGTGTCCAGACAATATTGAACTGAACATCATCATTGATTGACAAAGCATTAATATGTGTGATGAAATATCCCTGAGTACGCATTTCTGTGACATGATTGTACAAGCAATTCCATTGAAGCAGAATCTGTACACACTGTTCTTGGTCTGCAGATAGTGCCTGATGGAGACAGATACATACAACATGACCATGATAAACCGAAACTTTGATAAAATTATTGATGACTTATCAAAATACTTTGGCTCATATTGATTCCCCATTAAACCATAAAAAATATGGTTATTATATACTGTTTGCTGCAATAATGCTGTTTCATGGCTTGCTACTTTTAAAATTCATAGAAAATCGTACAATACCACACATAGAAGACTAGACAAGACCATTGAACAAATGCAAAACTGAAGAGCAGGATCTACAAAAGTCACCACTATCAAGAGTGACATCTGACCCAAACTACCTTGGACATTTGAGCATCTGTTGAACACTGGCAGCTGACAGCCATCTGTCTGTGGGATCACTGCCCTCAGGTGGGTTTAAGCAGGCATTCAACGTGTCCAGAATCAGGGATAGGGTCCCAGCATCTGCCAGCCAGCCCCTATATGCCCCTGTGGTCTTCATTGGGAACGACCCATATTGCGGAGCTACTTTCCCCTCCCTGGACAAAATGGACTGGGCCACAGCAGGTTCCTTGTTGTTGTAGTAGTGAACCTAAAAAAGAGTTGCAATAAAATTTGCTGAAGGCTAATAAACATCAAGTACAAATAAGCAATAAGTTCTCATCAGGGGTTACGTATTTATTATGCACATAATCACACAATCATAGAGAACATGTATCCTGTTAAAAAAAAGTACTTTTTGTCACTGTGAATATTTTAAGTAAATGGTAAGATATTCATCTCATTTTGAAGAAACATGTTTAAAATTCCATTTGACATTTACAAAAGTATTTACTTTGAAATACATATTAACATTACCGGTATAACCTAAACAAGAACCATTAATTTTAATTATCTATACAAACTGCACATAAAGAATAACAGTTTGATTTAAGAGCAACCACAATTAATCATCAATATGGAGATGTAAAGCTGTCATAGGTTAAAAGGGAACCTAAATGAATATTAAGGAAGAACCACAAATCATTAGCAGTTCATCTATTAGATATCCTAACATGAAAGCTTTCACCAGGACTGTGACTTAGATCCAAGATTGAAGGGAATGAGTGTTTATAAGTCACAAGTTTAAAGACTTGGAATCCTGGACAGTTGGGTATATTTAAAACCTACATAAATACAATAAAAAATCTGTCAATTTTTCGTGACTGCTGGGTTTCGTTATCTGCTACATGCCAATAAAAACTTCCTTTGTGTTTCTCACACTCCAATGTATTTTACATCTTTCTTCTGTATCACTATAAAACTGTCAACAAAACAGTTAAAGGGAAGCAACTCTTCTTAAAATCTTTATTGACAATACTATTTTGTGTCTACTCTGATAAACAGCTGCATGTTGTCAAAACAGCAATAGAGACTTAACCATAATCATGCTAAGCACAAACTTAACAAATTCATGTAGTGTAGATCCCGATCAGCCAGCTCCCGCTAGGAAACATCTTGGGTGCTTTACATGTGTTTTGCAAATATATATAAGGTTCTGTATTGTTTATAGGAACGGCATTGGTTAGGAAGCCAGTAACTGGTTAGCCTTTTCAATCTTTTTACCAGTTAACCAGAAAAATATTACAAATACATTTCAGTACTATAAATTATGCGACCATTAAAACTTATTTAAGTATTATTTGCGCTTCCAATAAAGTTTTGCAACTCTTCAAGAGCTACAATTGTTGTGCTTTGTGCAATTTAAGTAAAATTAAGATAGAAGATATTTTTTGTATTTATCTAACAATAAGTTACCATGTTCAAAAACAGAAAATACCCAATCAGATTATGGAGGTAAGACTTACTGATGGATAATTTTAGAGTTACTTGTACAGTTAATCTGAGGGTTCACACCCTGCCACGCTTATCTCCCACCCTCATCTCCCACCCGACGATACCTAGCCAGTCTGAGGGTGTTACTCCAACAAGTGATTTCAATACTCATATAGTGAATAATATACAGGTTACTCAACATTTTCAACACATTACAAGTAAGAATGATTAACTGGTTATATAATTTAAAAACAGTTAACCACCACGAAGAGATTTACCATTGTACTCCTGAACTGGTTACAAATGTGGCATGATAAGGGTAACACAAGTTGGAAGAGACAATTGGAGTGTTCACAGTGAAACAAAAGGCCGGGGACTCAAGACAATGTGACTACATCTATGAAACCCCATGTTGTGGGTACTTATTTAATGTGTCAAAATATGGCGATTTGTTCCATATAATCTAAACAATCAAAAGATCCTCCAATCTTTAATCAAGTTCATGATAGCTTTGATTTTTTCAGGAAATCTTTGAAGCCTCATATCCTTTGCATGCACAGCCTTGACCTTTAACGTTTCACTTGTTAGGCTTATGCTAAACATACCTTCCATTGTATGTATGAAAGATGGTGGAGTTTGATTAAAATGCTGTAAAAAATAAGGAAGCTATAACTGCAACATAAAAACAGGAAAGTTGTAGAGATAGACATACAGAGCTGTAAAGTCAGTGTGACTGCTATATCACCCTCTGGGGAGCATTATTACTGGCATACATTCAATTTAAATTTGAAATTTGACGACAGAATGATTTGATCAAATGTTGCTTCCAGTGTAAAACAGCTCACCATGTCAGAAAGGATTGTTGATGGGATGTTACATTCATACAAATACAGTTTGAGGTCATTTCATGACAAAGCATTCAGTTGGAGGAAGATGAAGTGCATTTACTTGGGAAGAAAGACCACTGCTCATACCAAGCAAAGAATTTTCAAAGAAAAATTATCTACCTTCATCCCAGGACTGACTCTTACTTACCATTTTCCTTAACCAATTGTACATCTAGAGCTAGTCGTCCTTTTTTCACCAGCTCCATGTTGCCAATGGTTGTAAGCACTTTACTGATGCTGGCAATACGGAACTTGGAGGATGAGGTCACTTTATCTCCTGAGTAGTTGATGCCATAACCTGCAGGCAGATATAAAAACAGGTAAATGGATATATTTTGCATTCATGTAAGTCTACAGCAATAGCTATAATAGCAACAATACTGATTAAGAGTGTAATATCATCATAATATTCTTGTAAACTTCAGAATTTTAAAAGTATCTAAGCGTTATGAAAAATATTTCATTGATATTTTTTTTCTCACACTTAGTCTTTGAAAGAATGTAATAAAATGGTTTTAGAGTAAAAATTAGGTAAAATTAGGTAATTTTGTTCGAACCTGTGAATATTACTGTCTAATTTGTTTCAATAAATTTTCTTATAACATGTAGTTAAACATGATTCCTTTTAAGTAATAATATTGTACACAAATGTATCAGGCTGACTGGCTCTCAATACCTTAATAGGTTAGTTTTCAGAATAATATCATACCAAGAAATTAGACTTCAATAAACTACAAGCCAGCCAAAATATATGTTGCATCAGAACCATCTTGCAGCTAAGTTGGTTATAAATGTGTCTGTGTTCTGTTCTGATGGTGACACATCTCGTGTAGCTTCAAAAAAATGTATAGTAACAATATATCTTTTAATAATTTCAATAATGATTTACAAACAATAATTAACAGTAATTTACTGTGGAGCTGTGCCATGTGCTGATGATTGTCCCTAACCATATACGGGCATTCAGGCTAAAAGGGCCTCAGGACTGTTATTTTGCCACTGGGAAATATCAGGTCCAGCTCCAATGTATATTATTCCTCATTTTTATCGGATTCATGAATTCATCTTCGTCGATTCATGCACATAAAATGGTTTATGTTCTGATCACTTGCTAATGCATTTTACAATAACGATAGCACAGAAAATGATTTATGCTGGGTGCCATGATTCCACAGACTGAAAGTGTTTGACAGTTGTCTGGCTATGGTTACATAAGTTGACTCACCATCAAAACACTAAACAATGAGATGCTAAATTGTCTTAGAGTGCAGAGATGGATTAGGATTTTCAATTCAAATTGGTCCCAATTATCTTAATCTTATTTATTCAACATCATGTAAACCTTAAATGTGAAGAATGTGCACATGGTGTTTCTTGTGAACTTAATCTACTTGTCAATCAAGGAAATTTGAGTTAAAATGCTAGAGCTTTGGTCACTAGCAGAGGTATAAAAACATGCTGACCCACGTCCACATTCTGCATTTGTAAAATTGCAACCTAAGAAGGTAGTTCATTCAAGGGACTTTAATGGTCATCCAATGGACATTTGATGCATAGTGATCCGAAGTATAACATTTTTATATAGACTATATAGGAAGATTGACAGGCCAATGTATCTGTAGTAGCCTGTACATTTGTTGAATTGCTATCTGAAGCATTATTATTTGAGTGTACCAACCTTGCCTATAGATAGGTCTGCCATTCAGATGAACACAGAATGCTGCACCAGGGACTCCTTGCTCTTTCATGAAATCACAGATGATAGAATCAAACTTGGCCATGTAGACAGGTGACGGCTCATTGGGACCTAATGAACCTGTAAACATATAACACATGTATCTTCATTGGGACATTTTTAACAAATGCCAAATGAAGAGAGTGCCATTTTATTATGGCATTTTTATAAAAGTGTTTTATATCTTCATTTGTGGATATGCTTGGCTAGAAAATTAAAAGAAATGACCATGTTGATGCAGTAGGTAGAGAGTAAGCCACAGGTTTAACCAGGACATTTATGGTTAAAGTGGCAGAGTTCAGATGATTATTTTACTGGAAGAGGAAGAAAGCAAGACAAATATCTGGGTTCAACCATCACAAGCCAGCAGGTAAGCTGAAAAAACATTTTTACACATGTACTGCAAATGAGACTCAATGTAATGGTGACTTATTGAGACACCAGCACATGTTAAATTGGGTTTATCATCCCACCATCCCAACAATCTTTCAGCTATCTAGAGATGGTGTCCACTTGAAGCAGATATAGTGATGCCTTCCCTGTGCACAGCACACTGCAACCATACTTTAGTACAGCAGTTTTTATGACTTGATGGTTTGTTTTTAGACGGGTTCTTACCCTGGGCCTCCCTTACCCTGAGTTGAGACTTTACCGATTGCACAATGACACCATCTGGCCAGTGTTATTTTCATGACAACAAATTTGGGGGTTATTAGTAATATACCTGAAAGGATGCTGTAGGAATGGTCCCAATAACTGGGTGTAGGATAGTGAAGGATAAGCCTGCTTTTGTTTCCTTCTTCTGTTGCACAATGGAGGAATCATCTCTTCTGTTGCACAATGGAGGAATCATCTCTTCTGTTGCACAATGGAGGAATCATCTCTTCTGTTGCACAATGGAGGAATCATCTCTTCTGTTGCACAATGGAGGAATCATCGTTGGTGGAACTTTGGCTGTCAGGAACCTTCTGCTTGATGAGTTCATTATCCTGCAATAAACACAGGTCACCAATCTCTTATGATGCTATATCCTAATACTCCAAACTCAGTAATTTGCTTGTAGCCTTATGAAGCAATAAAGAAAACTGAAGTTAATGTAAAGCTAAAATACAACAGTGTTTCATGGTACAGGTTTCTTTAAGATAAGAAACATGCATTCATTCCATTGAAAACTGTATTCAAACCTAGATAAATTCCCTGTATTTTCACTAAGAGGGAGCTAGTGCTGTGAAAAGGGTATCAAAATGCTTATGTCAAACCAAATGCTATGGAAGCAATTTATTCCATGCCGAGATGGTCTGTATTTGGGGTTTAGGTTTTATAGCACACCAACACCTGATAGGTCATACATGCCGAGAGATGGTCTGCAGACAGAGAGAAGATAGATTTAGTAGATTTCTGTTTACATATATGTTTGTTTGCAGACCTTGTAGATGTAGATCTACTGCTTAGTGAGGTACTGTATTGCAGAGATAAATCAATGTAGTACCTTCTGGTAAACATGCTGATAGAGGAAAATCAGTTTGAACAAAAGTTATATTCGGGCTGTGCTAAACTAATAAATGAAACCATATATGACTAAGAAATGAATTTGAACATATACAAGAACAAAAAAGATGACATTACTGTATAATGCATTGTTTGAACAGTAAAGTTGTCATGACTATGCAGATGCTAATTTAAAGTCCACTAAAATGTTTTTGTTAATGTTTGACATTGATGAATCAAATCATATTTTAGTCATTAGTCACCAGGTTAACTAGAAAAAGGTGCAATGAAATCTTCTGATCACGGTAAACACATTTACATATACAGCAATATTTTAATGTTTTCAAAGTTTGTTTTTAATTATTTAATGTTTTGAGAAAAGATACATATGAAGTATGAACTTAATGTAGCCAAGGATTTAAGCAATGAAATTTCGTCTGGTTATAAAGACAGTATAATATGCAAAAGAACATTTGATGGGCTACATTTAAAAGTATTAATTAGGTCCACTTAGATTTGGTCAAGTCAAACACAGCTCACATGTTACCAATGGCATACTGGCGTTGTCGTTTTGAGGAAATGACTTAACAAATTGTTTAAAAACAGAATGAGGACGTGTATTAAAAAGGTAATTAAAAGTCAGAATTATTAAAAAAATCAGTTTGAAGGCCTCATAAAATAAAAGACTATTGCACACACATGTCTCTTTCCTTTCATCAGAGTGTCAAGTCATCCTGCTCAGACAGCCTCACAGTCTTTGTCTAGACTAGGACAATGAACTTACCATATATCTTACTCCTCTGATAGATCTTCTTGCAGATGCAGAGAGATCACCCATTTCTTGGCATGAACCGGAGTCTGGAATTTTTTGCTTTACAGCACTGTTAAACTTTCTTGACTTTGTCTGGCTATCCTTCCACTCACCCATATGAGGAGTGAAGACAGTTGGAACATAATCCACATGTGAAGGGTCTTTGTTGGGTTTTCTGGAGAATTAAAGACACATAATTTTTATTCAAATATTCATAATTACATAGCTCTATGTGACCATAATGCCTTAAATAAGGAAACAAGAAAGTTTGCACATGCTCTAGTGAGTTTTATCTTTGCTATTGATTGTAAGTTATTTTTGTGCTCACTTTTCTTCATGAATTGACAAGATTTTTTTTGTCTCAAGTTTATTGTTAATAAAAACTTTAAAAATGGCGATGGAGGGCAGTAGACCCTTCATGTGTAATTATGATCAAGAAATGTTTAAAACTTCCACAAGAAAACAAGAAAGTGCTGTTTATAAATAACATAATGTTAATGTTTTTATTTACTCGAAGGGTCCATTAAAATGCATTATTGTGTGTCTATTACATTCCACTTAAATAATGTGCAGCAGGGTGATAGAAAGTGAATATATAAGCAGTCATATAAGCTCCATCTGTACAGCATTCATCCTGTTAGCAAATGGCTGCCGATACCAGTACCAGACTGCCTGCACATTTTTTCCCTACATAACAATGGCCCCCTATGTAAATCACCTACAGTTGTTACAGTACCAGTGCTTGTGAGTTGCATAGAAAGCACCTGGTCTTTGAAAATTCATGGAAGAATTTAAAGTTGCCTGTGGTGTATGCAGCTGGACTATATATGCAGGGAGAATGTGTAAGTGTTACTGTCAGCTCAGTCAGTTGAGCAAACGCCATGTTATAGACATCTTGGTTTCAAGTTCCAGAATGGCTGCACATTTTTCTCCAAATGTAACAAATATAACAACTAAAACCAGACAAATTTTATTAATGGACATCATATATATGGAGGGTCAATATAAATCAATTAAAATCAAGTGGACTGGGGTGTATGCAGCCATGTTATTAGGAGAGAATGTGTAATATATCCTGTTTGTTCAATCGGTCTAGCATACGCTGTGTTATAGACATCCCGGTTAGAGTCACACACTAGCTGCACATTTTTCTCCCAATGTAACAAATATAATAACTAAAACCAGACAAATTTCATTAATTGACATCAAAGACATGGAAGGTCAATACACATCAATAAAAATCTTAAATTGAATTGACATTAATTGGTATGTTGTGGATACAATTATTGTGAAACAATGTGAAATTACTATTTACCCAGGATGGAATCTGAACCCACAACCACCTGCTCATATTCATATTATTATTCATTATCATCATCATCATCGGTTGGTGTTTGTGTAGCAGTAGAAGTAGTTATTGTTTTTGTTATATCGTGTATTTTACAAAGCAAAAAAAAGACACATATGCATAAGGAACATTTATTCGAAAGTAATAATTCTAAAATCATATTATTTACAGTTTAAAAATGATAATTAAATGTGAGCAGTTGAGTTCTTCATTCCTCATTTAGTAGTCAACTACCACTGCATCTGGTGCCTCTCTCATCACTGCTAGGCAGTACAGGCATGACACCTGATTCAATAGGCCAGTCGCAGACAAGTCATTTGTAATGTAAATGCAATTGATAATTGAAATAGATAAGTTGTCGTCTTGAAATTATTAAATGATTCACTAATTGTATCACTTAAGTTGCTATAAATACTTTTAGTATAACACAAATGCTATATAGTTCTATACTAACCTATCACATGCGGCAAAGATCTGACCCTGCATTCGACTGTATGCTTTGCACTGCAGGCTCCAAAGTGCCATCTCACAGACCAACTGTCGCTGTGTGGAAACTTCTTTGGCCTCGTTGTGAAGCAGGGTCAGTAATGTGTAGAAGGCTGGTCCTGCTCGAGTACGGATGTTGAGCCAACGATGCCAGCCTGAAAGCAGACATTGTTATCAATCGATGATATTTAAAATGAATAAGATTTTTTTAAAGATACTATAACGATCAAATGTACTACCATTTTTTATTATATATTAATAATATTAATAATAATAGTAACAATAATAATAAAAATGATAACAATAGTAAAAATAATAATAATAATAATACCTTCTACGTCATTGTTGGTGCGGACTGATTGCTCGTACACAGACCATGCCTCCATGGGCCAAACACTGGAGTTGATCCAGGTCCTGTTGATATAATGGAACACTGGCTGGACGTTGTCAGCGGTGTTCAGGTCCTCCAGTGCCTGCACAGTGGCCCCTATATGCTCCGCTGGCAGGAAAGATAGACAGAACAGCATCCGCAGAAGGGCCTGTGTCCCCCTGTCATAGAGATACTGGGTGGCAAGACTCTGCATCTTTAAAAACAGGTGTAAGTTATTTATAATATGATATAAGAACACATTTCATAGGCATAATTTATAATGCAGTTTCAGATGTGTTTTTCAGTAAAGTGCAATTATTGATCAATTTAATATTATATACCTGGACATGCGTCCACAGCACCTGTCCCCAGAGAAAGGAGCAGCCATTGATGCTTACATCTGGCAACATGTCCTTGACCGCTCTCCAGATAGCTGCTTCGAAGTTGCAAATGACCTCTTTGACATCCTTTGATGGAAAAAGCTTGACTAACACCTGAAGATATACAAGAAGCATATATTCACTTTGTCTAATTCTTTTCCCTGTACATTTATTTTTATTTCTATTATTTTTGACAAAATATGCAAAATGAAGTTTTTATTAACTTATATTAACTTACACGGAGAACAGCTTCGTAGTCTGCTGCAGACTTCTCTGACATTGTACAAAACATCAAAGGCACCTGCTTTGAGAAATCTCCCCGGCGGACAAACACGTGAATTGAAAGCAGCATACTGAATGGTGGTCTCATAACCTGAAATAAAAAAATTTAAAAGATCTTCTTAATAAAACAAATGCATTCTTAAAACATCAACATCTAAAACTAGTAAAAACCTTAATATTAATTATACTTTACAGACAATCATGACGTGATACTGTACTGTTACCTTGAATGTTGGTCAATGTACTATTTACGGGCCTGGCTGAGTATTTTAAGTTGCTCGTCAAAGGCAATAAACATGAACATCGTGCAGCAAACAAAATTAAAATAACAATTACAATTTTACGTAATTGTTTGTGAAAATATTTGAGCTTCACCTTGTTGATAAGTCTACCTTTATTATCCTATTTAAACAAGACATCTTTATACTCACCACAAATGTCATGTCATTGGGTTCCTTTGGCCGCTGGTCCTGTTTGAACCGGATAACACATGCCACATAGTCTTTATAGAAAACAGGCACTTCCTGAAAAAACGTTCTTGCCTCCTCGATCAGGACTGTTGCTGATCGGCTGTCAACATTTGATGCTGGCTGTGAACATTCGATGCTAACTCTTTAGCCTGAAAGGAAGCATGTGATATACATAGTTTGAATAAAAGGAAATAGCCTAGTTACTTATGTGTAAATTTTAATCATAAAGGTAGTACAGTGCTCCCTCTCCTAAGCAACATCGAGCAGGAGGAGAGAAAATGGTTGCTTAAGAGAGGTTGTTGCTCTAGAGAGGTAACCCCTATATATGCTTAAGTATTTTTGTGTCAGTAGTATTCAGGTTTTTAAAACTAGTATGGTAAATGTTCTTGGCCTTCTTCTTCCATTTTCTTTTATAATTAGTTTTATTATTATTTAGTTGATTTTTAGTCTTTGGTACTGTTTCTTTACATATTGTTATGATGTTACAAGGGAACCAGTAATGAAGAGCTTTTGTCTCTCATTTTCAAAATTTGCGATATCACCCAGCATTACGGAAGATGCCGAGAGCTAACGACAACTGGCGAGACAAATCATCAGCCACTCAAGGGAGGGAAATCAAACAACACGGACGTAAAATAAGTGTCAGTAGCCATTTTAGAGAGTTGTTGTTATTGAGAGAGAAAAATACGTTGAAAACAACAGGTGGTAAATTAAACTAACGTCTAAGAGAGGTATTCGTCTAAGAGAAGTGACGTTTGGTGAGGGAGCACTGTATTCATGTAAAAGACTAAAATAAAAAAAATATGTTGTACCTTCACTGTAACAGTGGCTCTCCTCTTTTTGTCTATTGATGGCGCATGCACGTGTTCACTTGAGTTGGAAAAAACTTTTCTTCCTTCTCTGTTACCCCTGCATTGCATGTTTAGGCTTTCAACCTCACACAACATCTCCATGTCATGAAGCATGGTCATCTTTGCTGAAGAAAGTAAAAACAATCACACCAATTTATACTTTTAATATTTTTTACATATTTTATGGTCACAAATAGCATACCAATTCATTTGTGTTATATGTCACAAATAGGTTGTCCTGTTATCTAGCATCACAAAAAATCTGTAATTCTGAAATTATAAAGAGCTTTTAAAATTAAATGTACCTTGACAACATACGAGTACCTGTGTGAATCAACCAGTATGTCCTGACCCTGCTGTGACCCCTTCACAATTAGCTCAAAGGTAAGTGGCCTGTCTTCTATTGGTACATTAGTAACAGGAACTTCCAAGATAGACCTGCAAATACCAATAGATAATATAACTACTCATTCTAACATTATAACACATTTATGTGCATAATTTTAGCAATTAAACACAGAAATAACCAATTACCTTTCATTCACTTATACAGGCTCATTGTAGGGTATGTCCGGGACTACTGACTGGTCAGCGTCCATCCTGGAGGACGACAACATATCTTCCTCATCAGTCTGTAACTCTCCATTCTGAAATGGAAGTTCATACTAGTAAAAATCTTTTTGTGATTATAGATTTTCATGGATAGTTAAAATCTTGTTAACATTATTAAAAAGCCAACTAAACACATTCTTTGTTACTAAAATTGATGCTGACATTCAGTTGAGAATAACTTATTAAATCATCTTTATCCAAATTACGTATTGGTTACAACTTACGTCCCGAGGTAATCCATTACAGGCACCACATGTGAATTGTATGTCTGCACCAGTCTGAACAGCTGCAGTAATGCTATTGTATATAATCATCACTCTCTTTTTCCTAAAAAGTTGTAAACACACATACATGACATTACTTTGTACTTTATTAATCTCTTGAACACCTATTCACTGTCAGTGTCGGTAATCGAATAGTATTGCATACTTTCGTCACAGATTGTTAAATGTTTCTCTATTTATTAACATTGATAATTGCTTTACTGTCGACAAGATGGATTTGTCAAGAAAGAGGTAAGTTGTTGGTGTAATACTTTAAAACTCTTCCCACACTTTTTGGGGGTCCAAGCATCAGCTTGACAGAACCTCAAATTTGGCCTGTTACTGCCCCGACCCGGAGGCAAACCTGCACACCGAATTATCCTCATTACCATTTGTGAACCATGGTGCAATAACCATTAAGCCGGGTTTGGAATGGGATGGGATTAGCCGGCATTTTTGCCGATACTGCGCAGCGACATTTCTATCATTATAGCGCAGGGGCACTTATTAGGTGCCCAGGGACTGAACCCGGTCGGTCCATTATGCTGACACCGACGAGTCAGGCATAATGCTGTCCCCATAGCACCGAGGGTAAGGAGGGAAGCCACTACTACCAACTTTAAAGTCTTTGGTTTGACCTAGTTGGGGTTCGAACCCGCGACCTCCCGATCCGCAAGCCGATGCTCTACCCCCTGAGCTATTGCGGCCGGTGCCGGGTTTGGGTTTGAAACCAACACCTACTGTCAGGTGCTCTACCAAATGAATTGCCTGGGCAGAAAAATGTTGGGATAGCATAATCACAACACCCTGGCTAATTTTATTCAAATGCATCTTGAATAAATGTAATGAAAAGCATTTCTTACTCATGAGAAAGTGTTCACTGCACAGAACCGTTTCTTAGCTTGGTCGACATTTCGAGCTGTCCGCATTGATCCCCTTCACGTCTTTCACCCAGATATTCCAACACAAAGGATCTTTCGGGAATATAAAGAATGAATTCTCCATCATGTTATGGTTAGTGCAACCAACAGCGCAACAACTTTTAGGCATCTTAAACTAGCTAAAATTGTGTCAATTTTCTTAACCCACTTTGAGAAGATCGGCAGATTGCTATGTTTTCACCATCGCCAAGCAGGTTTGTACCGTAAGTATGTAGATGCGAGGAGAGACGTATAGTGTCGCTAAGATGCGTCGAGTGGCGTACAGAAGTTTAAAACTGATATCCAGTCATATAATGAAGTATTTAGTGTCTTGGTAAGTGGCGTAAAGACATTTTAAAGTTGTTTAGAAATCTGTCTCTTCAACATACAAAATGACATTAAACTTGGGTCGAGATACGTATTTCCAATCTTATATAATATGCATGGTTAAGCATATGTCAAGTACAAAATATACGATATTGTAAGTACACATCAAGAGACAAAGCAAGCTAATTAGTGTCAAGACAAGAAAATCCGTACAAAATGTTAGAATTCATCCCATATGGAGAAAGAGTACCCAACTTTGTATATCCACTTAGCTTCCTTTAAAAGATGTTTCCAGTTGTATGAAACGTTTTCAATTGGCATAAATGAAAAATCATTAAGTGAATGATTTTCACAAGTAAAATGTTCGCCAACAGTAGTTAAAGTGTATGGATAATGCTTAATATCATATTTATGGCTGTCTAATTCTCATGCTACACTTTTTATGTGTCTGACCAACATACTGTTTGCTACATTTTTTGCATGTTATGAGATAAATAACATCATTTGAAGAACATGTTAAATCTTGATTAATCTTATATTGTGTGGAAAAACTTAAACTAGCAAAAATGATTCAGTAATAGTATTACAATGTGAGCATTTTGGTTGTTCACATTTAAGAACTTGCCCAGTAGAAAGATCACGTTTGCATTTTATAATGAACAAGGATATCTTGTAAGATAGTAGGTCTTCTGAATGCAACAAAAGGTTTACTGTGGAAAATGTTGTGTACACTCTTCTAAGAGGAATATTTCAGGATTCCCCAGTAGTGATTGATAATTTTGCCAATATTGGGCAACGATGGATTATAAATGCAAACTAATGGAATAATGTCTTGTTTGTCTTTCATCGTCGAACGAAGTCACTCCTGTTGTGTCAGAATTGATGCCTTCCAGATTGTGTTATTTACTACATCAGCTGGATAGTTGCGGTCTTTAAAATGTTGACGAATTCTATAACAATCACCTGTGAACATCTTGTTATCAGATGTTATTCTCCGGTAGCGCTTGGCCTGACTTTATGGGATTCTCACCTTGCAAGACGTTAGGTGACAAGATGAAAATTCTATATACCGTTGACAATTTGTTGATTTTTCAAACACAGTTGTTTCTACTTTGTTTTCGGAGGTACTCACAATTGATACATCTAAAATATATGCCTTTCTTGGGAAATACTGATGTGTGAATTTGATATTTGGATGGAAACTGCTGATTACCTCCATGAATGCTTTTAGATCTGTTTGGCCATGTGTCCATATTAGAAAAATATCATCCAGAAATCGTAAATACAACATCGGCTTTTTATCACATGTGTCTAAGATGTATTTTTTTAAATTTTCCCATAAATAAAGAGGCATAGATTGGTGCCATTTTCGTACCCATAGCTGTTCCTAAAATAATTGTAGTAATTGTTTTCTTCAAACTAAAAATGAGTTTTAGTAAGTACAATGCTTATCAGATCTTGGTTTTAATTTTGCTGTCTGACATTGTGGTACCAGTTCTCAAGAAACCTTTACAAGCCTGAATGCCATCTTTATATGGAATGTTACTATATCAAGAAGATGCATTCATTGTCAAAAGCAGTGAGTCATTAGGTATTAACGCTAGTTCTTTTAAGTTTTCTTATAAAGTCATTTGTATCCTGTACATTTGATGGAAGGTTCTCCATGTGTGGTTTCAATATACTACTAACATAAGCAGAAATATTCTCGGTTAGAGAAGCACAACCAGAAACTATCGGACGACCCGGGTCCTCTAGTGGTAATTGATTGTTTAATTTTTGTGTGTCTTTGGAAAAATGTAGAACACTGGTACTCTTTGTCTCATTACCTAGGTAGATTTTTTTTTGTGCTGCTATTGATGTCCTCTATTTTGTCAATATGGTCTGTTGTTTCAGTAGTAAACTGTTCTTTCGGGTTTGTATCTAGTTTGCAAAAGTATTGTTCATTGTCTAACTGCCGATAAACTTCATCTGTATCATCCGATCTATTCATAATAACAATGGTAGAGCTCTTGTCAGCTTTTTTTAATTATGATGCTTTCATCTTCACGCAAGGCCTTGAGCGATTGTTGCTCTTCTAGAGACAAATTAGATTTATATTTGTACTTTTCAGGCTCAGACAGAATTTCCTTAGTTAAAGAATCAATAAACAGATCAAGTACCGGTATATCGTCTCGTCCTGATGGTTGGGTGAAAGTTGATTGTGACTTTGTATACTTCTTGTCATGCTTTGACTTATCACGTACGTGCTCAGTTTTATTATCGGTATCATCTTTATCACCTAAGTACTCTTTAAGTATAAATTTTCTTGTGAATTGGAAAATATATTCTTTTAACTGAATCTCACTATGTGGTTTTGGTCTAATACAAAATTTTAGTCATTTTTCCTAATAATCGATAGTCAGTGTCAGTAAGTGTCTTACTTGACAAATCAAGTACAGCTTTCTAACCACTTTCAATTTCTTTCTGTATCTTTTTTTTACATTATTTCCTGCTTGTTAATCTTATAAATCTTCTGTTTCTTTTAACTCGTGTAGATGTTTCAGCAGTAGATTCTGAGTCTGCTTTCTAGTCTGGTCATGTTTCCTGGTTTCTTCTTGTTCAATATTGTCCTCTCTCTTCTTGGGTTTGTTTGAGGTTTTTCTGTTGCATTGCACTTGCTGTTGGTTGGCTTGTTTCCATGCAGATGATAATGCCGATGTTGACATTGAAAGAAACATGTCCACTTGGATCTCTCTTGGTCGTTGGTTATGTTTTGTGTATTTGAATAGTTTTCTGTTATTCCCCGTATGATGGCCTCGCTGTTAGTTAATTTCTTTTTGCCCAGGGCCTTCCATTTATTTTTACCTAATCTTCATTTATTTCATAATGATAATTCTGTCATCTATTTTCTTTTCTGATGCTTTTCTGGTGAAAATGTCCTGCTTTTCTTCTTATTCGGAACACCTTTCAACATTGAGTTAGTAGTAGCCTACTGCGCTTGTGGGTTATCTCGCATATCAATAATTTCTGCTTCTTGCCTTGTCTTTCAACAGTAGCATTTTTCTTAAATTCTGTTTAAAGGAAAATTTTAAGAGAAATGTTCATCTCACCTTCATTCTGTTAAACTGACCGAAACTTCTAAACACCGATCTTGGCTTTAGATTCTTGGAGCTGTCTGAAGTGATCTTCTGCACATAGTTTGGTAATCTCCAATGATGTTTTTGCAAGTATTCTTTTTACAGCTAATGGTAGTTATTTTTTGTTTTGCACTTGTAGTTTAAGTTTCAGCCCATTTGGGCTCTGATATGCAGTTTTCCCAAATTGCACATGTGTGGATTTTCTCATCTGGAAATCTGCCACTTTTTCAATTTGCTTATAGAATGTCTCCTTAGTTTCCATGCTGAAGGATCTGTAGATACTAAAGACCTCCAAGGTAGTAGATAGTTAAATAAATTCAAAATGAAGGTCAAACAATTATAATGGTAATGGACCACATAGGTAGAAGTATAAGGGCTTACACCGTGGCTGGTGCATGGATAGGTGACCGTTGGAGAGCGCCCGCCTGCGTTACATTGCAGGCAGCAGTGGGATAGAGTCAACTGCCGGACTGGAGTTGCTTGCCCACGGAACTTCCCAGGCCAAGTCTCGAGACAAGACTTCTTGGGTGGGGAAGAAATGTAACGATGGCAGAGGTAAAACTATAACCAATTCAAACCAGCCGCGCTGCTGGGGTAACTCTTTAGCATTGAGGTTTAAGCCGCTTGCAAAGTTAATGCATTTAAGCAACGGTTACTGTGGTTAGTGTAGGAATGGGTGACCATTTGAGATCGTCGGTCTGCCTTACAGGAGAGGAGGGGGATGCACTCCCTAACAACCAGGTAAAAGAGTAGAGCTGGGAAAACACATACAAGTAAACTTAAAGCATACTAAGCTTTTTAAAGTATATTTTGTCTATTACTGTTTAGATCGAAGTTAGGGTCCCTAACTGTGTATGTATATCCAGCATTTACTTCTAAAAGTTGAATGGATTTTTATTCATACCACCACCCCCACCAAAATGTTCTGGATCCGCCCCTGTTGCCTTACATAATTAATGACAGATAATAAAAAATCAAGAGTACAAATGGACATATTTTTTTGAAAGCTTTTTGCTTCATAATTATTTTTATTGCTATAGTCTGATCTGTTTCCCATTGCACTCTACGGATAACAGGACAAGTCATCTAATCCATTTGCGACATTTTTATTTGACCTTGGACCTGTGTGTTGTGATTTATTGAATAATGGGAAGATCAATGCGTTAGAATAAATCACAGTTTCCGTGTGGGACTTGTCATACTGAATGCAAGGATACTGAGAGTCTTTGTTACAAAGTCAGAAAGAAAAGTAGTCACACACTGGGCCGGTGCAGAACTATCGCTTAAATGACTAATGAAGTTCAGGAAAATCCGAGAAATTAAACCAGTGATGCCAAGAACAAACACCACTGCATCAACATTGTTGATCATACCATGGGTATCCTGTTACCAATGCCCCAAGCCATGGACACAATGCGTAGGGTCACTTTCAGGTCGGTGTTTCTGAGCGCTCATATAAACATGAGCATCCAGCTACACCAACTGATACTGCAGCAAGGCGCACCAGTGCCATCTGGATGACAGAAAGACGTCTGAGTAGAACCACTGCATAGGACTGCAGAGTTTGAGTAGCTTTAAACGTCATCACAGCACGCCTTTTATAATGATCAAATGCATTTTTTTTGGGGAGGACCTCCATACCCTTCCCACATCCACCCCCGGTGCTGCTACTAGCACACCTTCTGGATCTGTGACTGCACACTTCAACACCCCCATCATCCTATATTCTACTCCCCACCCAACACCACACCTGATCAGTTGTCTTCCAGGATTGACAAACCCCCAATGTACCCTTGAAACACTTTTCTGCTGCTTGTATATAGTTACCAAGGAATCGAGGAATTATTTGCAACGTACTTTGTTATTGTAACCACCGCTATATATTTTGAATAGGAGTTTCTTTGCTATACATTTAATGTTAATACTTTGGATGTACATGTACACATGTGTTACGTCCATGTTAGTTACAGGTTTGTTGCCAAAATGCAAGCCTCTAAGACAGGGCAATAAATGTTGCCTCTAGTGTGTACACAAGGTTTTTCTAAATCTGACCTACTTTTTGACCCCATGTGACCTTGTTACGAATTCATCCAAGATTTCATGCAGAAAAACATTCTGACCAAGTCTGCGGAAGACTGGATAAAAGCTGTAGGTCTAAGCTGTAGCGCCTAGCGTGTTCACAAGCAAACTGTTGACGGTGCATGACGGGGTATCAGATAAGCTCACATTGAACATGTTATGCTCACGTGAGCTAAAAATGTAATGTTGATGCAGCATGTAAACTTAACAAAGACATTTTTATAATTTGATATATGCATTTATTTTAAAAAGAGCAAGAAATAAATAACGTCTTGAAATCTTAAAATGAATTGATCACAGTTTTTCTTTGCAGCTACAAGTACATGATGCATAACTCACAGATTCACACAGTATTTTAATTATTTCTTAACAATTGGTATTGTTTATGCATACCCAGATCAGGCATACTAGGTTCTTGTGCTTAAAATGCCTAAAAAGAGTTGAAAAATATCCCGAAGTTTTTTAGTTTCAAAACCAACAACACAATCTTTAACGACAGCATCTTTACTTAAAATATAGTACTAAAACTTTCTTTTATGGCTGTAATATTTTATTCTATTATTCATTATGCTTTGACAAGCATTAAGACATTTAGGCTCTTTCGGGTATGAACTTGACCCGTCCAACCACAAACACACTCGTCTTTTGGAAAATCTATTACTGTAGATTGCTCCAGATGTATTTAAACTGTAAAAATCCCAAAGTGGACAAAAAAGCCCATCTGTAAGATAATAAAACAATTTTCTCTCTAAGTTTACTTTTCATAAGAAAAAATCCTGTGTTATTATATAATTTTTTATATGAGCCAAATTAAGTAAAAAAATGAAAAAAATTTAAAAAAGTTTAAAAATGTGGCATACTTACATGGGTGGGGATTTTGTATGCCCTGGAAAACATACCGGGGAACTTTGTCCCCTGTGCATAAATGAACGGAATGTGTTTTGTCCAGGGGGAATTTGGTCAGTCCTCCATTATGAATATATTTTATCTAAATTGTTGATCGATAAGATGTGATGAACACAATTAGCTCTTTCTGATTTTAACTATAGTACATGAGAGTGGAAAATTTAACTTACTGCTAGATGTAGTTTTTAAGGTCAGTACCAGATAGTGGAAGACTCCTTGCTAGGTGTAGTATCACTAAGTAATATTTAAAATCTGCAGACAACTGTATGAGGTATAAGTCAATTATCCATTAAAAGTTGCAGTAAGGAACAAGTTTAGTCATTTTAATTATTTATTTGGGTCAGATAATAAACAAGATGGCCATAATGGCCCTTAAATGCTCACCTGATGACATGGGCTTTTTGTAGGCTCACATCTGGCATCAAGTAAGTAAGAGTTATTAACTTCAGAAATCTGTGGCATAGATTGGACCATTAGTGTGGCCAATGGGCTGATAACATTTTCCAGAATTTTACCAACTGACCTACTGAAGCTGCGTGACTCAGTTCAAAACATATCTTTGATTTCAAACTGGAAAACATTCTCATCAAGTTTGGTGAAGATTTGCCATAAATGTAGCATGTTCACAAGGTCTTCATAACAAATTTGACCTAGTGACCTACTTTTTGACCCTATGTTACCCATTTATGAACTTCTCTAAGATTTTATGCAGACAAATATTCTGATCAAGTTTAGTGATGATTGGGCTATAATTTTGGCCTCTAGTGTGTTCACAAGCTTTTGCAAAGATTGGACCTGGTGAACTACTCTTCCACCCCACGTGACCCAATTATGAACTCATCCAAGATTTCTTGCAGACAAACATTCTGACCAAGTTTTATGAAAATTGAGAAAAAACTGTAGCCTCTAGTGTGTTCACAAGCAAACTGTTGACACCGTACGAAGGACGCAGGATGACGACAAAGGGGTATCAGTATACCTAACCTTGAGGTGAGCGAAAAAGCATCCAGGTGTAAAGCTTTTTAAAATTGAAACCTGGAAGCCAGTACAATAAATGTGAGCTCAAAACACATCTCACTGTCTGCACAATTTATTTAAGTGTTTTAATCAAGTTGATTATCAATGAAGAATACTAACACACTTGTTAATAAAAGTATACAATACAGAACTCAATTTTGGGGCTATCATCCTGCACCAGATATGAAGGCAATACACACAATTTCTTTCAAAAATTACTTGTCTAAATGTCAAATAGTCTGGCAGATCTGTGTAGTGAATTAGAACGAATGCAAATGTCAATGCAAAGAAAATATTATCATAATTAAATAATGGATAAAAAATATTAAAATATGATAAAAATCCATAATTGTATAAAACAAACAGTGTGTTAAAAACTGGCAAGGAAAAGGGAAATAACTATAATGAAAACAATTAGTCTCAAAGAATGAAAACTCAACACTCTCACTTAGAGATTTTGTTAACTATAATCAGCTGACACAATACATTTTGGGGCTATGAAATTTTAAATAAGTAACGTAGCTACATACCATCATTTGACTAACAAATCCAACAAACCAAATTAATTATCATTTATGTTTAGATGTAGTTGGTAGTAGGTTCTTTAATTTGATGTTCTGGCTAGTAATGTTTTACAGCTGTACTATTATAATTTATAAAAAATTTCCATTAGACTTATTTCAAGTACATCATAATAATAAAACTAAAACTGAAGAGAACAAAAATGAAGATGGTTACGATGGCTGTTTATCATGATGACTATGATAATAAAGTTGTCACAATATCACAATGTATCACAACGGGCTCACTAACAACATATTGTAGTTCTCTTCTTGGCATCCCAGATACACGCAAAGTACACCACACCATCATGATCATATGCAGACAGATACATAACATGCAGATTTTCAAGCATCGTCTCTCTCAACTCATTCATCATGCCGTACTTCGTGACGTCATGCCGCTGGTACACATTCGCAATCTCGCCAAATTTTCTCTGATTTTCATTTACCCACAATGCACTTATCTTCGGTTCAGAGTTAGTAGGATAGAACTGCATGTGTGTCATTGTGCATGCGGCCTGGATCCGCCGAGACAGTCCTGTTGGGAATTTGTCAAGCGAGTAGTCAAGCCACCTGCTGTAGGTTTTGCTCTTGGTCACCTCCTGAATAAAGAATGTTGTGTTCAATTCAATATAAAATGAGTTTTTATCTTCACAATGACCTATATTAGTTTTGTCTGTAGATATTTTCATATATTAACCCCTTTATGTGCTAAATAAATATACTGTCCTTTCTTATTTTAAGCCTTTTTTTACATACCAGGTAAGTATTTGAAAATGCATTATAGATTAAAAGACGTTAGCAAAGTACTAAGTAGCCACTAGTGTAGATCCTAATCACATGGATGGAGCTGATTATTCTAGATCTATACCCTTTGCCCATGCTGGTCAATTATAATCAACAGGTAAAGAGTTTATAAAAAAGCATTTTCTTGTTTACTAGTTTACTTAGAAAAAGTTTGAATAACAAAAGTACTTATGAAAAAAATGTCACATTCATTTAATGTATTAATATTTGATAAATCAGCTCAATATGATGTAGATGAGCACTTTGAGTTGCGGACATATAACCCATAATCACCATGTGGGTTTGAGTCCCAGGTAGGATGAAAAACTTTTATTTGAAGTCTTTTAGCTGACATCAATACTATTGACAGTTCATTTCTACAGTCTCCTTTTACAAAAATATCTGGAAGCAATCACTAAAACCATAACTTGTGTCTGTTCGAGATTATCAACATTATATCAATGTCTGAATTATAGTAACAGGGCAAAAAAACAGCAATTGTCATCTGCTTGTAATGAAATAAACAGGTGCACAGGCTCCCATAATACTAAACCAAATTGTGTAGTTTCATTAAAATTGGAGCAAAACTAAAGTAAAGCTCACACAATACGAGGGTCAATTTATAAATATTAATCAGTGCGATTTTTTAACGTTTATCCGAGCGTAATTGGTACATGTTATACATGTATAGAAAGATTAGACTCTCCTCCACAGTTATGTGCACGAGAGAACCGGGAAAAACCTACACAGTGAGTGCAATGTTCACTTGAATCAACTACGGTCAGGTACACTGCAGTTAAAAATGGCAGATAAAGTGAACAATTCTCAAGATGAGCAAAGAGGTATTGTAAAATACGCGCATTGCTTGGCGTTGCTGCACCTGATATTAAATCAGACTTAGACAAGGTTTATGGGGACAGTGCCCTATCGTATGCCACAATAAGAAGATGGGTTCGTCTATTTACCTCCGGTAGAGAGGCGATAAAAGATGAGGCCCGTCCTGGCCGTCCAGTTACAACAATGACTGACGGAAATATTGCCGCTGTTAAAAAAGCTGTGGAAGATGATGCCCGCTGTACAGTGGAGGAGATAAGTAATTTATGTGGCATTAATTCGTCATCGGTTTTTCAAATATTGACTCACGTGTTAAAGCTAAGCAAGGTTTGTGCCAGGTGGATACCCCACCTTCTCACTGAGGACCAAAAACAGGAGCGCGTGCGAAATTGCGTCACAGCTGCTCGATATATACAAGAATGCTGACCAAAACTGCATGAATGAAATTGTAACTGGCGATGAAACATGGGTATATTTTTATGAGCCTGACAGTAAAGAAAAAATAAGGTGTGGGTCAGTGAAAATGACGAACGGCCCCAAGTTGCCCCTAGAGCTCACACCTCAAAACGCATTATGTATGCATTATTTTTTTATTACCAGGGAATGGTGGCTCGAATTCCTATACCAGAATGCAGGAGTGTTACTGGAATATTTTACCAAGATTCGGTTCTTTCTGCTGTTGTAAGCCACTACACTGCAGCCTGTCCCCGTACCGGCGTACGCGGAATCAAGCTCGTTCATAATAATGCACCTGCCCACAACTCAGTGGTGGCAAAGTGGTATCTTAGCGACAACAGCATTGACACTTTACCACACCCTGCATATAGCCCTGATCTCGCTCCGTGCGATTTTTGGTTGAATCCTTATATCAAGAACTACATGAGAGGTCGACGTTTTGAATCTCGGCACGCTGTCGGCAGCGCGCTTTTCCAGTGTCTAAACACTATACCTATATACCTATAAAAGCATTTTCCGATTGGATTCATTGCTTGGAAAAGTGCATCCAAGTCAAAGGGGAATACTTCAAAGGGTTGGTCTAACAATTTCTGTAGAAATATTACGTATACGACTAAAGCGCCACACTGATTAATACTTTATAAATGCCCCTCGTATTGTGTTCAAAGACACAAATGAGTTTACATATCAGCTTACCTTGTTCAGCTTGTTGAAAATGCTGGCATAATACACTTTTCCGTTGCAGTGAAGAACAGACTGAGAGATACAGTAGAAATGTTTGTATCGAATTTGGTGGTACATGGATATTTCTGTAGATTGTTCCACAGAGAACAGCTCTTGCTTACATCGTGGTTCCTGATCGAAAACAAACAGATGGAACACTCGCCCTCGAACATGATACAACTCAATGAAATACACATAAAAGTTCCCATCTGAAAGCTTTTTCACAAAGCTGTTAAACTCATCCATATCTATATCCATCACAAGACACCAATCATGTTGCTGAGGGATTCCAGTGTCTTTCTTCCGTGTACGTGTCCAGACAATATTGAACTGAACATCATCATTGATTGACAAAGCATTAATATGTGTGATGAAATATCCCTGAGCACGCATCTCTGTAACATGATTGTACAAGCAATTCTGTGGGAGCAGAATCTGTACACACTGTTCTTGGTCTGCGGAAACTGCCTGATGGAGACAAATCTCCTGTTTAAGACTCGGCATAGCACCTGCAAGACTGTTTATTGAACTTAAAGCAAATGTAATAACTCCATCAAGGTCTATGTCTCGAGACCAGGCATTAAGGAGCAGAGACCATGTGAAGCCTTTCTTGTTGTGGTGAACAGTTGACGTGGTACCCTCCATGGCACCAGTATGACCAAACGACTGACCAGAATCACATATGTCCAGGCCTAGACCATACCAGGCATCACCAGAACTATAACTGTGGAATAAACACAGCAAGATTGACATCAATATCAAGCATTTATAGTAATTCAATGGTCTTTGTCCTAACAAAATCAACAGGAAGGCACAGGATATAGAAAAAAAAGAACATTCAGTTATGCTCTGGTTGGAGATAAAACTATAATTAAGTAAATTTAAAATCTAGAATACTGCCAAAAAGACAAAAATCTGTGGATATTATGGGGGGGGGGGGCACTTATGAGGTGCCCAGGGACAGCACCGGTCGTCCATTATACTGACACCAATGTCAGCCGTAATGCTGTCCCCTTAGCCCCGAGCATTAGGAGGAAAGCCACTACTACCAACTTTGAAATGTTTAGTTTGACCCGGCCAGGGTTTGAACCTGGACCTACCGATCCGCAAGCCGACGCTCTACCGATTCAGCTATTGCGGATGGTCAGATATTACGGAGACATAGGTAAAGATACTGTTATGGTTCACTTACAAGCGGGTTGCTAAACCTCTATAAATTATACATGAAGGATGGATTAACAACAACTTTATTACTACCATTTTAAATAATAAACAAACAAATGTCTAGAATTGAACAAGAGGGCCATGATTGCCCTTAATTGCTCACCTGATGACACAGGCTTTACGTAGGCTCAAATCTGGCATTAAGTAATTACTATATTTACTTTAGAAATCTTTGGTGAAGATTGGACCATTAGTGTGGCCACTGGGTTGATAACATTTTCTAGAATTTTCATATGTAAGATTTCATACTGGCAAACATGATGGTCAAGTTTGGTGAAGACTGGGCCATCAATGTAGCCTCTTAAGTGTTTTCATAAGCTTTTTCTAAAATTTAACCTAGTGACCTACTTTATGACCCAACGAGACCCAATAACAAACTCATCCAAGATTTCATGAAGACAAACATTCTGACAAAGTTTGATGAAGATTGGCCTATAAATAGGGTCTCTAGTGTGTTTACAAGCTTTTTCTAAGATTTGACATTGTGACCTACTTTTTGACCCCATGTGACCCAGTTACGATCTCTTCTGAGATTTCAAGCACACAAACATTCTGACCAAGTTTGGTGAAGATTGGGCTATAAATGTGGCCTCTAGTGTGTTCACAAGCTTTGTCTAAGATTTGACCTAGTGACCTACGTTTTGACCCCACGTGACCCATTTACGCCCTCATCTAAGATTTCATGCAGACAAACATTCTGACCAAGTTTGGTGAAGATTTGGCTATAAATGTGGCCTCTAGTGTGTTCACAAGCTTTTTCTAAGATTTGACCTAGTGACCTACTTTTTGACCCCACGTGACCCAGTTACGAACTCATCCAAGATTTCATGTAGACAAACATTCTGACCAAGTTTGGTGAAAATTGGGCTATAAATGTGGTCTCTAGTGTGTTCACAAGTTTTTCCTAAAATTTGACCTCGTGACCTACTTTTTGACACCAGGTGACCCAGTAATGAACTCATCCAAGATTTCATGCAGACAAACATTCTGACTAAGTTTGATGAAGATTGAATAAAAATTGTGGCCTCTAGTGTGTTCACAAGGCAAATGTTGACGACGGACGACGAACGACGGACGACACGGTATCACAAAAGCTCCCCTTGAGCACGTTGTGCTCAGGTGAGCTAAAAAAACTGTGTACAGTAAAGTTTATATTGCGTCAGTAATATTAAAACTCTATGCATCAGAACAGCCAGTCTTATGTTGAAGTTAGTACATGCTCGATATACAACTTACTTAGTATTCCTCTTAAGATACTTGACATAATTCTCTAAGTATTAATTCTAGACTTTATTAAGTTTTAGAATACTAAATCAACAAAAAAATTGACGACGAGCCTAAGCAAAGATTTCTATCAGCCGAGCGACCACAAACACTGATCTGCTTCAGTATTTAAACTTTTTCAAGAAATCGTCCACCAAACAATTTGCAGATCCACCCATATGGTGATTCGAATGACAATTCTCCCAAAAAGTGGTCGATTCACCCATTGGGTAAAAAACTATCTCACAGATGTGACATCACAGTCAATGCTTAACTTCTAAAGTGGGACATATTTGACAAGTGAACAGGATATACCAACACAGGGAATTCTAAGGATTAACTCACTGATAAATAGTCATTGAGCTTTCATAAAAAGATATAGACTTTAAAGTAAAATATTGAAATGCTAAAACTACCCGAAATCCATCAATGAAATGGAGGCCCTAATGGGTACTTGCCAGAAATGCCATCAATGATTTCTGTTTTTGATACTAACGAATTGAGATACAAAAAGAAACAAAGAACATGTACCAGAGTGCACTGCAAATGCCTCCCACACATTATTTAATTAGAATACCACTATTCAGATAATTACACACCTGCTGTGCAAACTGGACGCTGTTTACAACTATGGTGCATTGCTATATTACAAGTGATACATTTAAAAAAGACATAATCCAAAAATCAAGGAATGGTGCTACAATAGACTATATGAGCCTGACAAAAGTTCTTTAACTGCAGAAACAAAGTGATACAGCACCAAACAGGAAAAGACTGGTAGCTGCAAAGAAATAGCCCAAACGCAAAAAAACCTGTCCATAAATAGTCCTATATCATATTATTCAGTATTTCCAAGGACCATAACTCTGTCGGAAAATAATTTTGTTGGAATATGATGAAAATATGCTCCTCTATTTTTGTTAGTGAAGCTCTCCATAAAGTGTCAATGAATTTCAACTCCTGGTTCTAGAGAAATAGCTCGGACAAGAATGGACCAATATCAAGCTTATGGAAAAATAAAAGGGCAATAATTCCTTATGTTTGTGATACTTCCAATAAAGTTCCAGTAAATTCCAACAGGTGGTTGATTAGTAATAGCCAATATATAAATGGTCATGTATTTTACTATATAGAAAATGAAAATGCCAATAACTCTGTAAATAATCATCGAACCAGCACTTGTTAGCGAAGTTTCCCATAAAGTATCATTAAATTCCAATGAGTGCTTGCTGAGAAATAGCCTGGTCTTGAATGGTACAAATCAGATTATACAGAAATTAACGAGCAATAACTCTGTAAAGAACGATCCAAATGGAATGTGTTGATTATGTGCGAATTTCATTTTTTTGGTGAATCTTCCCATAAAGTTTCATTGATTTCAAGCAAGAGGTTGCTGAGATGCATCCAAGACAAAAGGGTGATGGATGGATGGAAAGACAGACGGTAGAAGAGGCAACTATATTTTTGGGGGAGCCGAATTATTTTGTGTGGCAGTACATGTAATACATGTAATTATGAGTTGCTTGATTCCTGGTGAAGTTTACTATGTGTCAAAGGTGCAGGAATTGAAAATGGCACAGGAAATTTGAAACATTTAGTGAAAAACTTATCAAGAAACATGTTATGTAAAGGTATAATGTCAATGACATTTCAATCAATTTTCATTTTTAATTTGCTAAAAAAGATAAATTTTATATTTATGGTAAACCAAAACTTTGATTAACTTTATGTAATAGCTTGGCAGGCAGAGAACTTAAGATTACTGAACTATCATTAAACTAGATTAGGATTATCAAATAATTATTAAACTACATGTATATTATAATTATTACATTATGTCTGCTGCAATTTTGTCCTGTTTTATTTCTTGCCATCATCTCGTAGAAAATTGTACAATACCACACAACACAAGACAGGATACCAATAAGCTGATGCAATACTGAAAGGCAGGATCTACAAAAGTCACCACTATCAAGAGTGACATCTGACCAAAACTACCTTGGACATTTGAGCATCTGTTGAACACTGGCAGCTGACAGCCATCTGTCTGTGGGATCACTGCCCTCAGGTGGATTTAAGCAGGCATTCAACGTGTCCAGAATCAGGGATAGGGTCCCAGCATCTGCCACCCAGCCCCCATATGCCCCTGTGGTCTTCATTGGGAACGACCCATATTGCGGAGCTACTTTTCCCTCCCTTGGCAAAATGGACTGGGCCACAGCAGGTTCCTTGTTGTTGTAGTAGTGAATCTAGAAAAGTTGTTGCAAGAAAAATGTAAAATTTGGTGAGTCTTTTAATCATCAAGTACATTAGAAATAATTTTAATTGGGGATTAGGATAGGAATCTGTTCTGTAAGATTATATAAAGTACTGCTTTCATTGTAACCTTAACTATTGCATTTAGTTAAGTCACAAATTAGCCTCTCAACAATTAAGACTCTGACATTGTCAAAATTAAGGCACACAAAAAAAACAATATGCAAAGAATTAAGAACACTTTTAAGAATCAATGTAATATACATTTTACATTTACTTTTGGCTAATCTTGACCACAATCTAGAAAACAACAAGTTCAGTTTTTAGCTGTTACATTTTTTAGTTCTAATTTTCTCATCTTTTTTTTTCTGGTAGATATAAAAATGATAAAAGTACTTGTGTGGTCCACAGAAAACCCAACTGATTTTCCTTTATGGTCTCCACCACTTTTTAATGCAGCCTGGTCCTGATATTTTAAGCTGTTAGCTGTGATAGGTCAGGATCCAAGACAAGATGGATAGTGTTTAAAAAGGCATTTAACTTTTTGTGTGATTTGTGTATGTATAACATCGTTTTAAGACATTTTTATGCTATACACGAATTAAATGCAGTATAGAAGAGAGTGTGGAGGGGTTGGGGGGTATAATAGTCAGTTTCTTCTGAGACCATATGGGTTTGTTTATTGGCAATACTGTGTGCTAATTATGTCTCAAAAAAGTGAAAATGATGAGTTTTGTCTTCAATTGTCATTTTGCTTTACTAAAAGCCTGAATTTTGAATAAATCTGAATTGGCTGAATAGATTTTAATGCATTCTTCGAGAAATTGAAAAGAAAAGATAAATGGATATACTGTGCAACAGAATTTGCAATTTTTATCTACAAAAGAAATTATGTTAACTTGTGAAAGGATGGTATAAAATCACAACAACAACAAGAGGGCCATGATGGCCCTGTATCACTCACCAGCGTGCAATAGACATTTAGCCTTCGTGGCCATGCTTGAGACAATCTTGATAAAAGGCTATCAAAGGAACACAGTCATAAACTAAATATCAAGGCTCTAGCTCTTGTAGTTTCTGACAAGAAGATTTTCTAAGTTTTCATATAAAGGCTTATATGGAAAATGGCCATGCCCCTGGCAGCCATGTTTTTTGACAGATCAGAATTATTTAAGCAATCTTCATACAGAGCCAGCCAAAGGACATATATACCTAATATCAAGGCTCTAGCTCTTGCAGTTTCCGACAAGATTTCCTAAGTTTTCCTAAAAAGACTTTATGGAAAATGGCAACACCCCTAGTGGCATGTTTTTTGACAGATTATTTGAATAACTTTTTGATCCCCGGGTCTTAAACTTCTGAGAAAGTTTGGCTGTATTTCGCCTAGCAGTTTCATAGGAGATGTCATTTGAAGATGTTGATGGATAAAGTTCTGTTTGACACACACAAAGAAGTTGTGTTATTGATCTGGCATATCCATACCTTTTATCAATTGATCAACTCGAACAGGCATAGGCAGCCACAAATGCATAGCTCAGTCAGCTTGGTGAGTCGTGAAAATGACATCACAGAATAGTGATTGACAGTTCAGCCATATGGAGTTGTTTGTAAACAATTATGGAGTCATTATGATGATGTATTTGCTTGTCATTATTTAGTTATGAAGTGTCAGTGATTGAGTGCCTGTTAGGAATACAGTAAGGATATGATGAGAATTTATGCTAGCATGCAATAGGAAAATAAGGAAAATGTCCTATAAGAATTACCACACATATCTAGATCTGAACTGCCTCAAGACAAAAAGGGTAAATGTAAAAGTGACAAAAAACACAGAGAGGATACATAACACACAAAAAGAAAACAACAACAGTTACTGCCTTAGAATATGAACAAAAGAAATCCTTAGTAGGAAGACAACAGTTCAGACAGATATAGAAGCATTTCTCAAGTAGGATTCTGTCCAGTAAGATGTGCTGCATGAGTCTGACTTTATCCTCTACCTGAAAATTTTTTATTCATGTAACATGAAGATTATGTAATCTTATTAAAATTGTGAAATGACAAATGCTGTGTTTAAATCAAAACATTATCAACAAATAACCATAAACAACTGAAAATGTTAACGCTGATGTTCTCTTATGTATTAAGACTTTTTCTTTGGCCCAGCGTACATAAAGAAGTTCAACAGTACCTAGTTTTTGATCAATGTACAGATGGATATAGATACCCTATCACTTATCCCAATTTCACCAGACCATGGCCTTGTGATAATGTAGTCTGTACTTAAGGGAAAAACTATAAGTTTAAAATGTCACACTTCACATACCTCCCTGTAGTCAATACATGTCTTGATGAGGCCAACATACATATCAGTGATGCCAATCTGTCCCAGCACAGCACACATGTAGTCTTCATACCCCATGCCTGTGACACACTCAATCACCATCCCCAACAGCAGGTAGCCAAAGTTGGAGTAGCAATGGCGAGTACCTTCAATACAATCACAATATCCTTAAATACATAGAGGACCAGACAAACGTTGTCATTTGATACAAACATTTATTAAAGGAGTTTAGGAAAAGTAACAGTAAGCCTGGCTATGTCGAGCTCACTATAATTTGTTCTGGACAAGTTTTATAAATGTTTGTATCAAACAACAGCGAGTGTCTGGTTCTTTTTTTACATGATTTTAGACACCAATATATGATTTTTCAAAATATTAACAACAATACTTGGTGAAATAGTGGTATGATATGATCTGCATTATGATAACGTCAACGACTTCATCAATCAAAAAGCTGTATTACACTAGATAAGGGAAACATACTATAACTCTTATACAAACAATAACCAATGGTAACTTGTCATTGTAACACGAATCAAAGAAGACGACAGTATTTAAGGAAAAGCAAATTATTCAGAATTTGAAATAGTTCTTTTGAAGAGCAAATATTGATGTGCTAATTAAATTGTTTTTAGTACAAAAGTTGCACAATGAATATATACTTCTGAAAATATGTGAGCTATAAATTGAAAAAATCAAGCCATTTTACAAGTTAACACACAATATTACAAGAGGCCATGCTGGTACCATTTTGCTAACCTGAGTGCCCTGGATGTGAAGTAACATTGAGAGGAACATTGTTGAAACAGTTTATAATGATTGCAATATTGTTGATAAATAGATACACAAGAATCCTTGGACAATTAAGTGAATCCAGAATTTTTGTCTGACAATAAGATTTTTTAAAGATTTACTATGAGAAGACTGGCCACTTCCTAGAGGGTTATGATCTTTTCTGGTTATTTATAAATGTTGAAGTAGAATACATAAATATGTATAAAAAATAATAAAGGTGTGGGTTGAGTAGTTTCAGACAAAATTTTTTGCTTTTTTTTTTTTACAAGACAGCCATGTATGAAACATAGACATATCCCTGGCGGCCATGTACTTTTACAATTCATTTTTTGTTAACAAGTTTGATAGAGGGCCACTAAGAAACTAGTATACCAAATATCTTGGTTATAGCTACTGTAATTTCTGACCAGACAAATATGGAAGTTGTAAAAAGTTGCCTTATATTGGCGAAGGCCACAGCCCTGAAGGCCATGCTCTTTAACCAATCAAATATGTACTAACCAACCATGATAGAAGGCCACCAAACATGAAGATGCATGATAAATATTAATGCTTCAACTTTTATAGTTCCTTAAAGATAGCTATAAAGGTGGCCTAAGCCCTTATATGGAAAAGGCCGCATTCCTGGCAATCATGAATTATGGCTGTTCAATAAACCCTTTTCCCAATTGGCTAATTTTAACATGTCATGTGACCAACAATGTTCAGAACAATTCATACGTGGATGTACAGGCATTTCGGTAAATGAATGGTTTGGTAAATTGATCTTATATAGCCAATAGTCTGGACATTTTGGTAAGTTGGTGACAATATTATTTGAATAGTGTAGCACAAATTTACAGTGAACGTGTGTCCTTCAGTATACCCTGACAGATGCACTATCGCTGTAATGTCTGTATAAACATGGATGTCACCTTTCTTGTTTACTTTGGCAGAAAAAGATTACAACAAAAGTGAAAATCCAACGCAACAAAACCATTTCTTAAATTCACGAATTGTGGCAAAAGTATAAACCTTAAAAACGTGTTCCAGTTAAAAAGAAAAATGCCTTCATACCAAGTTGATGAGCTAGCTACATGAAGAAGAATACATGTATACCACTTTTGTAACATTTGGTTTTGTTGGAAATTAAATAAACAACTAAACAAAACTGATTGCTAATTGCATATTTCATAAGTAACTAAAGTATATATTACAACAGTAATTTACATGTGTTTTCTGCATCGTGTAGAAATGCTGTAACTAAGATGAACTTGGGTGATTGATTCAAAGGCAAAACGGTTACTTCCTTTTTCACAAAATTCTTTAACACCATGAAATATTCTAAAAAAGAAGCCATATGTTCCACTTTATCTGTATTGCTCAAAAAAATTTTTTTGTACAGTAATATTTTTGTAGTTGATTTTTTTACACTGATAGTCAGAAACTACAGAACTTTGAGTTATGTCTTGTGTTCTAAAGCGAGTACTGTACATTGTTACTTGTTTGATTAAGGTAGCCTTGGTTACTGTTATGGGGTGGACATGATGCAACCGGTGGGAGGTCAGGTGGGTAAGGGGTGCCATATGACAGGCATACCACTGTGATAGGTTAGGAATACAAGCTGATCCCTGTATGAAGCACTTTGTCATGACAGTTTTATGAAACCCCTACTGTGCGGTTACATAACAATTTTAAGTTTACAACTAAGGACGTACTTTATATGCAGTTCTTATCCTTGAATGATGTAAGGCAAAAAAAGTGATATTTCTTTTGTTAATTTTGTATGTTTTCAGATTTAAATGAAATAAATAAGTGTGTTTCTTGTTGTATAGAAGTTGTATAGAAGTGTGTGGGTGAAATATCCACTTGTCAACTCGCTTAAAGGCATCTCGAAACCCTTATATAAGTGACCCCCCCCCCCCCCATTTATTGCCCCACCCAGCATGTGAGGGCATCTGTTTTCTGTCAGTCTGTAACGATGTGTCTGTCACACAGGTATTGTTCAAGATCCAAGTGTATGTGTATGTATACTATATCTTTTTTGTTTTCTTTCTTACTTTGTTGGTTGATTTGTTATTTCTTATACATTTTGTTATTTCTTTCTTTCATTCTTTTAGTTCTCATAGATATTTTAAGTTATATTTTATTTTGATTTGTAAAATGTAACGAAACGTTTCTAACAAAAGCAATTTTATAAGTCATTCATTGTCAGAATAATGTCCTTCAGACTCATTTTAAGTCATTTTGAATAATAAAACTTGTATCTCTCATGTATTTTCAAAATCAAATATTTAACTATGAAATAAATACATAATCATGCAGTTACAAAATTGACACCTAGTAATTAATGCAATACAGAATATGTAAGTGATCATACAGTAAACAACCCACATTATCACTAACATTAATGTTTATGGCTTTGTGTCTCACTTCCATACTAGCAGGTAATTTAGTTTTGCATTAATCCATCAGAGGTTTTACTGTGACAGATTAGTACTATGTTGGCTAAAGACTCCCTGCAGTGATGACCAGCAACTAGCAGGTCTGGTCACAGCAGGTTGGGGCCTGGCTCAGTGGGATACCACATTCCTTTCGAGATGCCTTTAAGTGTTGGGTATTATGGATTGATCGACTCTGTTAAAAAGGTTAACTAAGTGCGTGCTTCAAAGTATTATTAGAAAAGACACAGTTTACATTACATATTGTTTTTTTAATTTTGTGCAAAACTGAACAAAGTGTGTATAATTTTCAACTTTCACATGAAAAACTTTGAGCCTTAAAATTTGTGTCTAAAATGGTTCCAAAGTGGAAATCAGACAGCAAAAATGCCTGATTTTTGTCGCTTCATGACTGCACACAAACACACAAAGCCATTATTTTCTACATATACATAGTAAAACCCTATTCTAGCAATGTATCACTATACAAGTCTCACTCTCAGGCACATTGCACAGATTTAAACTTTATTTAATCAACAGAATATCCGTAATTCAAACAACTTTAAGATGCTCTTTGCCCAGTTACAATTTTGTTTAGGGTCCTCTGTACATATTTTAAGGATTTTACTTTCAAAGAATGCAGTACTTCCAAATAAAGCAATTGATACTTTTGATGTCATCTATTTTCTTTAAGTGGAAATGGGAACATGTCATGCATGGCCTCGTTTTCAATTTGCTGTGTCATGTGATTCCTTAAAAAATCGCCAATTGGGAGACTGGTCTATTTGTCTTCACAATTTTGTTAGTGGACTACTGAAATAGACTACACAGAAGCCCTCTAACTTCTTTATCATAATAAACAACTATTTAAAAATAATGATCCTCTATTCTGGGAATATGTATTTGTTTTTGTTATCTAACAACATTAACTGTACCAGAAGTGTTTTTTTTATATCTCTTTCCAACCTGTGTACTTTATGTATCTTTTTGCTTTAGAAAGATTTATCTCCATCCACATGTAGGCTGTAGATACCGTCTGCTCTATAACACACACCTGGGGTGAATTGCAGAGGTCTTGAAAGGACATATCCCACCAAACCATTATGTCCAGTAACTTGCATTGGATCGAGGAATGATTGGTGTTCACGTTTTTGGTACCAAAACACCTGGTCATCATCTTTCTCTCGATCCCAGCCAGCAGAGTGCTCCAAAAGATGGCGCACTGTCATGCGATGATATTTTTGCTGTGATTTCCAGCTTATGTATATACTAAGGGGATAAAGAGGTCCTGGAAACGGAAAAACACCATGTTACAGATGGCACACACATTATCAAACATAATTTTATGATTTCTGCCATTTTTAAAAAGGTCCCTCATTTTGATAGTTAACAAGTATTCCAAATTTGAAGTGAATATCATAGTTTGGGATAAATAGACCCTAACATAAAGATTACTGAACAAAGACCTAGATGTGTAAACTATGACAATAGCTCCATTTTTTTTTTGTAAAAAGTGTAGCAACATACAGTGTCTATTATAATCTGGATTTGTGGTTAGGCAGAAATAGATATTTTCCATAAAATGAACATTTAAATAATGAAAATTGTGTTGTTGTTTTTTATAAACAAGAGGTCCTCCAATTTGAATGATGTTTAAATTCAGAATAGCTTTGGTTTTTCAGGAAAAGTATGAAATCTTATATTACATACATGCACTGCCTCGACCCTTAAGGTTGCACCTGTTAATGGGATGGGATTTGCCGACATTATTGCTGATACCGTGCATCAACATTTCTTTCATTATAGCACAGGGGCACTTATGAGGTGCCTAGGGACTGAACCCGGCCGGTCCATTATACCGACACTGATGAGTCAGGCGTAATGCTGTCCCCTTAGCCCCGAGCAATAGGGGAGAAGCCACTACTACCAACTTTAAAGTCTTTGGTTTGACGCGATGGGGTTTGAACCCGTGAACTCTCAATCCGCAAGCAGACGCTCTACCATTTGAACTATTGTAGTCAGTCACCTGTTAATGTTATGTGTGACACACCTTCAAGAGTATTCTGATAAGATGAAGAAGTTGAACTGATTAAAGACAGTAGACAGTATATAATATGGAAGTTATTGCTGAGATGGATATCAACACAGGGACAGATGGACAGTGTAAATGGTATATGCCACCCTTTGGGAGAATAAATACTAGGCCCTGTCAGAAAGAACTGTTAATGGCATGTTACATTTTAAAAAACTAAATATGAGGTCATACTTAGTAAGTAATGTTGGAGGAATAGGCAGTGCATTTGTCTGGGTAGAACCACTAACTCACAGCACTGATGTAAAGGAAAACAATCAAATAATAACTCACAGCAAATTAAGAAGGTTACAATAATGATCGCCTCAATAGTGTGAGTAGAATGACCATTACATTCCATGTTGGCCAACTTAAATTCCATGCTTTGCAGATAATAACAACTCTTGGGGTTTATCCGACTTAGCATTTCTTTCCACGAATTTCTCAATTTTGGTAATAAAAATACCCCCCAAAATTATATAACCCACAACATATTTGCCAAAAACTTACATGAGAGGAAGCCAAATTCTCAGGTCAATCAAGTACCAATGCATTCCTGTATCACAGTAAGTAAGTGTGATCGGTTTTAAAAAAACAGCAGGGTATATTCCACAAAATACTGTACAAGTCATGAAATCTGACCCCCGCTTACTCTTACTTTCCCATCAGACTTACTTTTACTTACCATTTTCTTTAAACAATTTTACATCTAGATCCAGTCGTCCTTCCTCAACCAACTTCATGATTCCAATGGCTGTAAGCACTTTACTGATGCTGGCAATACGGAACTTGGAGGATGAGGTCACTTTATCTCCCGAGCAGTTGATGCCATAACCTGCAGGTAGATATAAAACAGTTAAATGGATATATTTTGCATATCAGGTCTGCAAAACTACATATCCACCTCAACATTAGTATATATTTGTATAATATACAGGTCAATATCACACTACCCAGATCCACAAAACTACACATCGACCTCAACATTAGTATTTACTTATATATACCCTTTGATTTTGAAGCATTCTGATGGTTTGATATTTTTGACCCCAACTAGACATATGATCTTTTTTATGTAGTTTGTGAAGTTACACCATGTTTGTTTACAATGTGTGTGAAAAATTAAATACGTGAAAAAATAACACGTGAGAATAGCAGTCAATATTAATTCCCGGAGTAGTTATCACTTTTTACGGACTCGCGCATTTGAAGCTCTCAACCAATCAAAATGCTTCAAATTCATAGAGTATATAGTATATACCAGAGAGAGCCACCCAAAGAAAATGTACCCCAAATATTATGGCTTATAACTTTTCTTTTATAGCTATATAGGAAATATGGCAACACCCCTGGCAGCCATGTTAGTTGACAGACCAAATTTTTTGTAGCACCCCTTATATTGGACCACTTAAAGAACATGTATACCAAGCATCAAGGCTCTAGCTCATGAAGTTACTGCCAAATGGATTTTAAAAATTCTTATAGTCATTTATGGAAACTTACTATGCCTCTGGTGGTCATTTTTGACAATAATTTTTTTTTTGAAGAATCTTAAAACAGGGTCATCCAAATATATAAATACATAACAAATATCAAGGCTCTAACTCTTGTAGTTTCTGACATAGATTTTCAAATGTTTACTATATAGTCATGTATCAAAAATGGCCCTTGCAGCCATGTGTTTGACAGATCAAAATTCTTTACAACAACTTTTCATTCTCCCTGCCTACTGAAGCGACTGAGGAAAGTTTGGTTGAGTTCAGACTAGTGATTTAAAAGATTCTGTTCAAAGAATGTTGACACGTGATGATGGATGAAGGATGGTTGCATATTCTAATGTGAGCTAAAAAGTGATGATAATAACTCACATATACACCATAGCTGTGGCCATACGTCTCTGAATATACCCATAAAAACTATTGGAACTATATTTCTTTGGGAGATTATACATTACAGGTTCATTCACTCTATCTTTCCCTAGTTTTTTATAATAACAAAGACTTTGTGCCAAAACATATATATATATTTATGATTCTTAATCAACAGGAAACAAACCAAATGGCCAATTTTGCTTGCAAATTTTATACAAAGCACTACCCAGAAGTGGCAGGGGTGCACTGGGCCACAACATGAAGAGTACTCAAGGGAAAATAATGATCCTTTCAAGGACGGTTAATTGTCTTCAAATATTATTTTTCAAATAATTCTACATGCATGTGATGTTAATGCAATTTAAGTTTGCCTGAGTGAGATATTGTAACAAGAACTGTTGAAAAGGTGATACAAACCTTGCCTATAGATAGGTCTGCCATTCAGATGCACACAGAGTGCTGCACCAGGGACTCCTTGCTCTTTCATGAAATCACAGATGATGGAATCAAACTTGGCCATGTAGACAGGTGACGGCTCATTGGGACCTATTGTACCTATAAAGACACAATCATGACTCCCCATTGGGACATTTTTCAACATGAAGTCATAGATGATCGTCATAAACTTAACCATGTTATGATGTACATAGCAACAACTTGTTTGCACATATCCAACCTGTAAACATAAAACACAAGTAACCTCAATGTGATAGCAGGTAGTTGTGGATAACAACAAACTTAGCCATGTAGATAGGAGACCACTCAGTTGGACTGATTGAATCTGATGAGCATGCAATTTTAATACTTCATGTTAATAATTATTTATTTTCTACAAATTATTCAAATGTAATTGACAGCAAATAAGTTAGAAAACATTTTTACATAATTGGTGCAGCATATTCGAATTAATGGTGACTAGGGGGGAAACCAGCTCATGTTGTTGGTTTTATATTGTTTTATCACCAATCTCTAAGCTAACTGAAAATAGTGTCCATCTAAAGCTGATATAGTGCAACGTTGTTGGTATAACATGTTTTGAAAAGGATGTCTGGGGATGGGTTTGAACGATTAGTTTTCAATACCTGGAGTCAATGCTTTATCAATTGTGCTTCCATCCTACCAGGGTTGTCAGGCCAATGTTATTTTCATGGCAAAAATAAATTTGGGGATAATTAGTAACATACCTGAAAGGATGCTGTAGGAATGGTCCCAATAACTGGATGTAGGATTAGTGAGGTCAAAGCCTGCTTTTGTTTCCTTCTTCTTTTCCACAACAGGGGAATCTTTGCCAGTGGAACTGTGGCTGGAACTGTGGTTGGAAGAAACCTCCTGCTTGATGTCGGTGAGTTCATTATCCTGCAATTAACACAGGTCATCAATTCTTATTATGCTAGATTTTAATACTCCCAAACTTATAGTCTACTTGCCTCTCACTGCGTAGTTTAAAGTCCTGGTCAGGTTAAAGGAAATGTGGGAAGTCCTTGCAGCTGACCTGTGACGTGCCAGTGGTTCTACCCTGACATTTTTATGGGCTCTTCCTCTACTAAAAGGGCATCGCTGAAATTACCATAATTGTGGTGCCGCAATGTATTTCTAAAAACCAAAATTACATTTTTAAAGTTTTAAATCTGAACAAAGCATAAGTATCATTTGACAAACACAGTAGTTTAGAATCCAGATCATGAATTTACATCTTAGAGTGTAAGTTAACATTTAAGTTTAAAGTCTCCAGCCTCCACCAATGATAAGATAGGAATTCTTCCCTGGTGGAAAATTACTGAAGTCAAAAAAGAAAAAGTAAATTAAATAGAAAACATATGTACAAACTGCTGCAGATTTGTTTTCATCAACAAATCAGGAAAATATGTTTCCATATGCCGGACAATTCCCTGAAAACTTGTGGTAAAAAGGGGATTGATGTATAACATCCAGTTTTGAGTTGCCCTAAAAAGAGTTTTTTTGTGTGGTGGTTTCAAAGCATACTGGTACTAAAATGAAGCAGACAGAGAAAACTTAATTATATGCTTTTTAATATTTTGAGTACAAATCAAATAGTTATTAAAACAATTAATTTGATTGAGGAAAATTGTGAAAACTTCTAAGAAATAAAGACTTTTTTATCCATTATCTGTTATTTTCTTCAACATTTGATTTGATTCTGATATAAGCTAAACAATGAAGTAAATCTGGTGCCATTGGATCAATCATTTTGATATAAACAAAAAAATAAGTTGATAGGGTTAGTTACATATTTTGCTAAGGGTATTCTTATTGCAACCTTTGCCAGTTATGGTAGCCATTTCTTACTTGTTCCATTTCCTATTATAAGCTGAATATCAAATTCGTTTTGTTTGTTGTTGTTTTTTAAATACATCGCAGCGACCAATTATGATCATTATAGCAATGTCCAGCTATGTGGTGGAAAGACCCCACACATATGTCTGGGTAGAATTGGCACACCGCAAGTCAGCTGGAAGACCTTCTCAAATTAAATCCTTTGCCCAACCAGAACTCAAACCCACGCGGTGAGAGGTTAAGCAGACAGAGGAGTTACAATTAGGAGACTATGACAAGGCTGCCCCTAACTATCGAACTTATGTGTCATGGATGATTCAGTAAGAAAACGTAATGGATGCATGTATTGGTTGCTACTTATATAACTCTTGACCATAAAGCACAAGTGTACATCCTTCACTGGTCAAGACCATGTTTGTTTGCTTGTTTACAAATAAAAGGAATCACAGCAGGTGTTTTTTAAATGCCTAAATAATGCATCAAAAGCTCATGTGACTTTCGTTTACAGGTAAACAAATCGGCTTACCCTAGTGACAATTCCAGTAAGGTTTGAACTGACAATTCAGAATCAATTGTTAGGTGATGTTCCCAAGACGCTTGCAAAAAACATGTAAAATCAAATATAGTATTAATGGTGGTATCTGACAGTTAAGACCAAGTTTTTTTCTCTCAAATAACCAAATAATCATTGTTAACTGAAAAGGTCTTGCAAAATGCTGTTGATTGACGCACAAGATCTGTGTGAACAGTGAAGCATAAATCTCCACTAATCATTACAAACAGGTATTTCCTATCTGAGTCACGCTGCAGAGATAGCTATTTTTTATGTAAGAAAACCCTGTGACAACTTACTTTCTAGATCACATTATATTGTCATCTGGTTCATCCGCACTGATGGCGATATCTACTTTTAGCAGAACTCACTATCGTGCTTATTAATAGATTAAGAAAGAACTTTTAGTGGGTTTGTTTTCACGATTGTTACCGTGTAACAACTTAGGTACACCGGACCTGGTAGCGCAATCGGTAGAGTGTCGGCTCCAGGTACAGGAGGCCCCGGGTTTGATCCCGGGCCGCGACATACCAAAGTCGTTAAAATTGGTAGTGGTATAGCTCCCTTGCTAACGCTCAAGCAAATATAAGGGTAGTTCCACGACTGGTTGGCAGGTGTCAGGATAATGTGACTGGGTGTGGTATCATGCCAGGTGTTCACGGCATGCTATACACAGTGAAGGCAGCACTATATCTGCTTCAAGTGGACACCGTCTCTAGATAACTGAAGTACTGTTGCTGGGACGATAAACCCAATAAACAAACAAACAAACTTAGGTAGTGTTCAAAACTGACTTAACATAGAATAAACTATGAGTTTATGCAAAACTTAGGTTTAAATTCCCCATAACAGGGATAAGACTTTGCTACATGTATGTGATATAGGCAAACTGTCGGGTACTACATTTAACAGGCTACATTGCCTTAAACTGAAAAATGCCCTGTGTAAAGTAGAAATTTTAATGAAAGATTACTTACTGTTGCCACAGGCTAACATTCAATAAGTTTAATCGTAATAACCACTTTCTTCTTTAAAAACGATGAACATCTGGATTCAGCCTATAAGAGTGTATACTTTGATAACCTATGACAACCTTTGATGGTGCGAAGTAAATTTAAAGCCATCATTACTGTTATGCAGCTTTGTTAAGAACAAAAACACAAATGGAAGAATATAATACGAAAGTATGCTTTACTTCAATTTGAAGTTCAAATGCCTTCGTTCATTAGAAAAGCATTATTTTATTTGGCTACCCATGATAAAATCGATGGATCTTCAGTAAGAGGGAATGTGTGTCTGGAAGAGGGTATCGATATGCTTAGACGCTGTGAATGTGGTTTTGACAGTTGACCGGTGTTTCGCTACCCAGATGTTTCGCACCCAATGTTTTGCCACCGAGGTTCGTCATCAATATTTCCAATAATTATATACATGTAAAATAAAAGTTCCCTTCCAGTCAAGTTGTAATTTGGAGATTTCTATATAATTTAAACTGTCGAAGAAGATACAAAGTTGAAACAACCCAGTGACCCTTAAAACAACAGTCTCCCATACACATAAAATTCTGATACACACTCGCTGTTAAACTGGGTAGCGAAATATCTTGGTGCGAAATATCTTGGTGCGAAACATCCGAGGTGCCCAATATCTAGGTGGCGAAACAGAAGGTAGCAAAACATCTGTAAATCGTTTTGGCAAATTGGAGTATACATTTGAAATTGTGTGCAGATTTTGTAGATGTACATGTGTAGCTGCTTGAGTGAGTGAATGGTCTGAAGGGATAAGTCAACCTGGTGAACTTGCTAAATGAGGAAATTAAAGCAGTATGTCCTAGAGTAAATCTTTCTCTGACAATGCTGAATTAACATTTGCACCACACAAACTAAAGTGGAAAGAAAAATAAACCATACATGAAAAATAAACGAATTTGAACATACCCAAGTATTGAAGTCTTTTAATGTCCCATCCTGAAGTGGAAAAAGCGACGGCACATTAAACTCCTCAGTCGGACCACAGAGGCCAACGAAGTGTTGACTACAAAGAAATTTATTTATAGTCCACTTGAAATTTTTCCTTATAAACTTACACCGTTGAATCCAAATGCGTTTAATTCGTTTGTCCCTAAGTTTACTAGGAAATTTGTGTAATGAAATTGTTCTGTTGTTGATCACCTTTCCACGATAAACACCTTTACACATGCAACAATATTTTAATGATCTAGAAGTTTTTACTGGAGAAAAGTATGTTTTAAGACGTTCCATGTCGCAAAACCCCTAATGTATGTTCACAAATTGTATGCAATTGATGCTGCTAAGAAATAAGCTGTTGTAAGTCCCCGGAAATTACCACTGCGTATGTGCGCAGGCGCGTCACCAGAGAGAGTCAATTCGGCCCACTTACGTTTCGGCCTAGTCTAATACGGCCCACACCATACTAGATAAATATTGGTATTGTTAGTATGTCAAAATTATTTAATAACAGAACAGAAATTAATCAATCTTTAAATCTTTAAAGACTTATAGACAAAGGTAAAAAAAAAAAGATTAAAAAAGTTCAAGTTTACAAAAAATGAAAGATTTCAACAACAAAACGTGTCCAAAAAAATGGGACAAGAAAGCTGTTTTCTGAGAACATTTCAGTAAATAAAAGGTGTAGTAGTCAAATTTATGGAAACCAATAAATATCAAGTCTGTTAAGTTTTAACTTGTACATTCTTGTAACAGTTAAAATGGTTTGAAAAAATGTTATTTCAGGTTTGAAAAAGATACAAAAATATATGTTAAAATGATTATTAAAAGCATTTAAAGGTTTAACTTGAAAACTTGAATTATTTTTTGGCTTACATTTTAATTGAGAGTGTACCGTTGCAATTTTAGGTAACTATCAATAATTTTTGGTAGAGGTAGAAAATGTCAGATCTATTTATTTTCCTAGGCTTACAAACACTTAACTATAATTATCCAGGGTAGGCTTTTGTCAGAAATAATACTAAGTATCTATAAATGGTGAAGAAATAGTTCTGGAAAAATAATTAAAATTATTTCATTTTCTTTATTAAAAGAGTAATGCAATACATATCTGAGACAACTTCATATAGGATTAGGTTCTCAAGATAATACTGTTATTTTTTCTTGCTGAACATATAAATAAAAGATTAGTTAATCTGCAATTGGTAACATTCTTTAAAGGTGTTATTCGACAGTTTGGGCCATTTCACCCCCACCCCACACACCCCACCCACCCACCCCTATCCACATCTTCTTGATGCAGGGAGAATTTATGAAGTAAGTTTCTTTGTGCTTTATATTAATGTCAAAACATAGCAGAAAGGATATTTGCATTTTGTTGTTGTTGTTGTTGTTTTTACCTTCATTTTAACTATTTTTAAACAAAACCGTTGTTTGTTTTTGTTAACATCTCACAGACACAACAATGGTTATATTGGCGACGTCCAGTTAATTATTGGTGGAGGAAGATCCCAGACCTATCTACAAGAAAATAAGTTCAGGTAACTTAATTTACATATCATAGTTGAAATTAGGGAATATAGGTAGGAATACACACTTTTGCTTCCATAAAAAATGCAAGTTGGCAAAAATTTTATAATTGTTATGTTCTTGCCAAATATGTTAACGCACTCCAAGAGAAAACACAGAGGCAAGAAATGTTACCAAGCTTCAGGTTATGTCCAACTCAAAAGGACAACATGTGTTTGCCTGATTTAGTATACTCAATTGTTTGTGAAGAATCTGAACCAGTAACAACAAAGTTTTAATGCTCACGGGTTGTATCTTGGCCTTTTTAATTTTTTTAGTGTCAATTTGAGTGTCACCCATTACAAAAACCTTTTGTTTCGATACACTTCAGAACGCATCGCCGACATTTTAAAATGTCCCAAGATCCACTTACGCTTAATTTTCAGGTACTGTGGCGGAATGGATTTTGTCTGTCTAGGGAAATTTACGGGAGGGATTTTGTTCTCCTAAGATGAAAAGAACAAGTATGTACCGGAAAAGATTTTGTCTGCTCAATCATTATCGGTCTTCGGACCCCCAGCTGTATACTTATGGATTATTGTGGAATTATGGATTAATGTGGAGAGGTATTCCTGCTGATCTGCGGTGCACCAGTCTTCCAAGACTTATAAATGTCTCTGGTCGTCCTACATCAATATTAGCTGAACATTGCTAATATAACCATGATTTGTTTCGTTGAGATGTATTTACAAAAATAAACACAATGTTATTTCTATTGTCCCTACTTAATAGTTACTGTAAAACACAAAAGGATATCCATTCGGTAATTTGTATTTGAAAGTAATAATTACTATAACGTGATTTAAAATGTCAAGATTGAATTAATTAGTCAGCCAAGAGTTTGTATGATTGGTTTGTAATTTTCGTTAGTAAATGAATTGGGACTGCCTAATATTCCAAGTTATAGGTAGATGAAATGGAAGTAGACAAATTGAGGGTAGACCAAGCAAATAAGATGTCATCCTTTAACACCTTTGTCAATGAATGCCAAAAGCTGTTTATCCTATTTACTTCAGTTCAGTCAAGTTTGAAAGTGGCATCCGGCAGTTTGGAAATTTCTTCTCAACCAAATAAATTATTATTGCCAGAAAAACATCTCGCGAAATACTGGTTATTAGTGCCCTACATCCACGTTAAAGGTAAAGCGTTAGGTGGTCTTCACATGTGTCCGCACACGTCATCCGCGTCCAGAAATTTAAACAAAAACGCTCTTATTACTTTTTATAGAAGTGTTCAGATGTAAACGCACACGCCATCCGCCATCCGCACACGTCGTCCGCGTCCGCTTTTGAATCGCTCACTGCTCGATTTTTTGACTTGTGCGGACAGACGCGGATAGCAGATTGACACAACATGTCGAAGCAAAAGCTAATTTCGGATGAAGTTAGCGAGAAAATAATAGAATTGGTGCGTCAACGTGATTATTTGTACAACCCAAGCCTACCAGAGTACAAAGACATCGATATAACAAAAAAAAATACTTGGGAGTCAATAGCGGAAACAATTGATATTGACGTTTCATGTAAGTGATTTAATTATTTATGCTTAAAGTAAGAGATATAATGACTATCTCTCGGCTGAGTTGACCACTTTATTGGTTTCTCTTCATGAATATACCCCCTTCGCTTTTTTAATTGTTCCTAATTTTACTGTTGTCTGATTATTTTAGGGCAAGATGTTCGTAAACGATGCAGGATGTTAAGGGACTACTACGTCAGGAAAAGGCGTGTGCTGAAAGCATTAAAGAAATCGGGTAGTAAGGCATCAAAAACAAAGAAGTGGAAGTTCATGGATGTCCTCAGTTTTCTGGACCCGTTCACAGAAGATTCTAGGTGTTTGTAATTTATAAAATAAGTGTATTGATGCGTACATGTAGTTAGAAACTTATTGTAACTTTAGTTATCAAAATGTTGTAAGAAACACATTGTGATGTCTTTTTAAATTTTATTTCCAAATATTTGATCTCCAATAAAACTTGACTTAACATTTGGTTTCTATATCTTACCATAAGCATATAGCAAGACGTTGTTTAGGGAACAACGGCTGTCGAGTTCGCGAATTCTTTTTCAGAGCACCAGCAATACAATGCAAACCGTATCCAAATTGTTGCTTTGTTAACCTGAAGTACATTGGAAATTCTTCTTCGCATAATTCCAGTTCATTCACTAAATGGTAGTATAAACTAAATTGTTTTTAATTATGTCTCGTATCCAAAAGCGACGTTTCCTTTTTTTGTGTCTTCTAATCGCTACAAAAAATCCTAGAGTAAGTAAATGTTCAAACTGCAATTCATATAGCCTCGTACTAAGAGACATTCTTATTGGTGTAGTCCAGAGTAGAAGTGAAATTTCTTATGATTAATACATTTGACGAATGACGGGCGCGTGTACATGTGAACACCCCGAGCGGATGATGTGCGCGTGCACATGTGAACACCGCCTTACATTCCAGTTGTCATTGCAAAAAATATTTTTGTCGAAATTAGCAATTTTGCAACTAAGAAAACCACGTGACCACTTACTTTTGAGATAACGTTACGTGATGAGCTCTGACGTCCATATTTGTCTATAGCTGAAAACCCATTTTTGCTTATGAAAAGATTTGGAAATACTGGACATTTGAAGTAATATTTTTCATGATTTGTACTATTTAACCATATAGGTTTTGTCATTAACAACCTTGACAGCCGTATAAGTTTATGCAGCAAATTCCCCAGAACACGGATACCCTGTTGTTACGTACATTAGATAAAAACAATAAGTCGGAAAAAACCTTTAACCCCATTTTAGTGACTCTCGATTTTGGTTCATTTTTTGTAGCGGACCCCATAGTGCATTCGACCACAAAGTGCTTTCCCACAATACTACATGTTCGCGTGCTACGTTATCCTGAATTGGAAAATGTATCTTAAAGATGATGGGCGAGTGTTATTTGTCGTGACAACAGATTACTTTATTTGTCTATCGCGTGACATTATTTATACATAAAATATTAAAGATAGTCATCAGCTATTGTTTAAGAAGTAGGTCGCGACAAAAAGCCAGTCAGTAAGAGTTTTACCAAGCTGTTAGCTAAAATACATGTAGTAACGTTCGATATATCAGATATAAAGTATACAGAATTGGATATACACTGCGCAGCAAAGAAAACAAACTATATACTTCATATTTTACGGTAATTTATACTGTTTCGATATTAAGTTTATCAGTTTCTGTCTCCGCTGTGTCAGTATGAATGCTATAGACTTCGCTGCGCTGGGAGTTTGCTGATGCGATCTGTGAAGGTTTCTGTATATTGAAATGGGCTGTTAGTTATGCTAAAAGTAAAAGTAAGCAATGTTAAATTTGAGCTTGAGCAAATTTCAGCTGAGAAAAGGAGATGGAGTGAAGTGGGACCACGTAACCTCGAATCTGTGCGCGCGCATATACACACGCTAAAGAATAGTCGTGTGTCTTTAATATCTGAAATATTCACATATACGAATGAGTTACTGCACTGACTTAATAAATTTAATTAATTTCAACCTTGGAATATGTATTTGAGGACCTTCCTGAGTAGAAATACAATGCACAGGAACCATAACTTTACCTGCGGCTATTTCTGAATAATCTTCCTTAGTGTAAGAAAAAAACGACACACACAAATACAACACCAGCAATACTTGCAAACTTGTGACTGAATTAAACTTTGAATAAAGGTACACTTTAATGTGTTGACACGCAGTAGTATTTGCTATTATTAAAGAATGTCAATTTATGCTTACCTTTGGTTTTCTTTTAAGTCAAACCACAGCGAGGTTATATCTCTGTTAAAGGTTTAGGAACCCCAGTCGGTCTTTTTGCGAACTGCTTTCCACCAAGGTGATAACTGATAGTAACTCTCTATTTGTGCAATGTCCCAACCTTGTGTTTTTGTTACCAATAAATGTGCATGTTAATACACCTTTCTTGTGCTGGTTAACATTTTAATATATATTCAAAGTCCCATTAAGAACCTGTCATAGCATAGCCTTTATAATAAGTATATATTTTTTCGAATTGATTATGATTTGAAATAAAAGTTTCACAAATATCCATTAATAGTTCAAACAACATGATAAAATATGTGTTTATGATTAAGCAAGGAAAACCCTGCACGTGACAACTTACTTGTGAGATTATGTTTATATCCTCATCCAGGTATACCTGCCCTGACATCAATTTATTTTAGCAGAAATCCCCATCATGCTTATTTATAGATCATTGAAAATGAATATTTGGAGGGATTTTTTTAAGATTTGTACGTTCTTACATTTAAAGAAGTGTTCACTTAAACATAAGTATGATTTGCAGAAATTATGCTATAAATTCCCAAATTAGGGGTAAGAGCTGATAAATGTTATTAATCTAACCAAACTATCCAGATACCACCTTTAATTTCTACATTTGTCATGCAATGGTTTCGTCCACAATTCAATACACGTAAAAGCTTTACTGAGTTAGTTATTTGATTCTCTAGAATAATGCAGGGTTTATGATGTAATTTCTATCGGAAAATGTGAGGGGGGTACAACCACAACCTGAGCATAAAACAATAAAGGTACACCAGAAGGCATATTCATAACGTTCATAAATACATTTGAATAAAACACAAGAGGTTTAAAAGCGCTTCAATGTTTTGAAAACATTTTGTTTATGTCACGTTTTCAATATTCTTTACAAACAATTTCTGCGGCATTGTTCATCATTGTTGGTGTTGTTTTATCTCGGACAGTCGTAGGCTGTCAAAGTTGTTTTGTTTGATCAGCTTCGATGTTATGATCAACTTAACAGATAACGGTGTTTGGTTTCATTTGCCATATTTAAAATGTCATTGTTTCATCACAGCCATGTATTGATCACAAGTCTCACAGGATAATATGGATTTTGGGGGGGCATTTCTGAAACTGGTCTGGTTTAAATACCCCGTTAGAAAGATGCAATCATTCGAAACAACATGCTCAATTAATTCTCAATTAAGATAAAAGTCGTGAAAATGACCAACCAAAATGGTTTTCATAATGGCAACAAAGATTTAGTCTGTGACAGAAATGTCTCAAATTAAACAAGAGAACTGCATACGAAACAGCCCTCATCGGCCAGTCTTACGAAATCACAGAAAATAGTAAATGAGGCGCTAAATGACTTAAACATGTCAGACTGGATCGAATGACATTGCAATATTAAAATACTTCTTTATACATATTAAGATGATAAGCCCTTCATGATGAGTATGGTAGATAATAGACACGTTTTCCTCGTAAACTGTCTATATAACATCAATATTCTCTTTCATTCTACACGATATATTGTTTAACAAATGTAACAATATCTTGCCATTTTTAACAGTGGATATTGCAATTTCGTTGTGTTTTTTTTTTAAATTTCGTAATGTTTAAAGTTGGATAAATGCGTACAGAGCCGAGTTTTGCGCAACATTTATCTTACCAAGTTAACTACCTATTTACCAGCGCGTTTGTTTGTTGTTTGTTTGTAAGTATTTGTGAGTCTTCCACAAACAATGGTTAAACAAGGTGTGTCCGTTTTGTTTAATGAATATTAAGATAGTTTAATGTAATAATGTTACAGTTTTGTGTATAATAATATACGCAATAAATAGAACCACTTGCAGAAAAAAACCATATAGAGAGAACCAAGTGGCACCTTTTATTTATTTATTATTATTGTTGTCTCGCCAGTCATTGGCTTTATGGTTATGACTTACGAATTCAGATTTTGCACCATCCCGCATGCGCAAAGCAAATTACGATTTTCAGCTTTTGGTGGCAATATCGTTTGTGACCGTCGCAAAGCTTTGATTTTCCCAAACTAAACTTTGTCTTCTGATTGAAGGTCAGCTTGTTCACAAATAATTTTGTGATTAAATGTAATAATTTAATCCGTCACTTATTGTGAATGTAAATAGTATCGATTTAAGCTAAAATAAGGAACTTAAATTTGAGCCTCTTCGCGTAAATAGTTTTAATAAAAAAGAAATATGCTAGAAAACATAAGAATGAAGACATCCTTTTAAAGTCATGTGTTCATCTTAGGGTTTAAAATGTGGTATCCGACAGTTTGCCTATATCAACTGCATGTAATAATCTTCTGCCACTGCTTTAGGGGTGGGGGGGGGGGGGGGGGCATTGGGGATTTCTGCATAATTTCTGCATACTTAAGTCTGTCTAAGTAAAAACGATTTTAACACTACCTATAATGTACGGCAGTATATATTGCGACGAAAATCACTGTATATGTCATTCTTACCAAATCTATAAATAAGCTGAGTGTGTGAGTGAGAATAAATGTTTGGTAGAAATATTAATGAAAATACCAGACTCCTGTATGATATTATGAATACTACTGAAAATGAACAAATACCAGGTTTATTAATGCTAATCGATTTCGAAAAAGCATTCGACACTCTATCATTTAACCTTATCGAAGAGACATTATACTTCTTTAATTTTGGAAACGAATTTATTAAATGGATAAAATTATGCTTGTATAATACAAGTACCTGTGTTCAACTAAATGGCTTCTTATCAGAATTCTTTACAGTAAAGCGTGGATGTAGACAAGGAGACCCCATATCCCCTTATATTTTTATTTTATGCACAGAAATATTAACATTGAAAATAAAGAATTCTAAAAATATTAAAGGAATTACTATTAATGGAGAAGAATATAAAATATCTCAGTTCGCTGATGATACCTCCCTCTTAATGGATGGATCAAATCAATCACTAAAAAATGCCTTAGATACTTTGGACAAATTCGCAATTATCTCAGGACTTAAGGTTAATTTTGACAAAACAAAGCTCATTTGGATAGGATCAATGAAATACAGTACCAGAGCAATAAAAACAAAATGGAAATTAAAATGGGGTGAAACACAATTTACTGTATTAGGAATAAACTTTGATGTATCTCTTGAAAAAAATACCAAATTTAAATTTTAACCCCAAAATAACTAAACTAAATAACTTAATACTTTACTGGAAAAGACGTAAATTAACACCAATTGGAAAAATAACTGTCGTCAAGTCCTTACTGTTGCCATTGTTTACCAACTGTTTCATTAATCTCCCTACCCCAGATACAAAAACTACCAACACTATTAACAGTATTATGTATAACTTTGTTTGGGAAGGTAAATCTAGAATTAAAAAAGAAATATTAGTAAAAAAATATGAAGAAGGTGGACTTGGTATGATTGATATTGAACAATATATCCACAGATTAAAAGTCAAGTGGTTAAGATCATATATTGTAAATTCCAGTAGTAAATGCTTCCAATTGGTAGATACCCAATTAAACCTTAAAAAGATATTAACTACAGGAACAATATACAGTCAAATTTGTATAAAAAGTATAAAAAATACTTTTTGGAAGGACGTCTTAAAGGCATATGTTACATTTGTAAAAAAATACCCTGTCCAAACAACTGAAGATCTCTTAAACCTGCCTCTCTTTTACAATGAATTATTTAATGGAACAACAGAAAACCCTTTATTCATAAAAACTATGTTTGACAAAAAAATATATTTTGTACAAGACATTATGATACAAAAAGATACTTTTCTAAAAAGAGAAGAAATTGAAAGTAAATTCAATATAAAAGTGGATTTTTTGCAGTACCATACACTTACTACTGGAATAAAACGTTTCATTCATAAGCACAATATAGATATTGAACAATATTCCATATATAATCCATGCATTAATTGTTATATAAAGTTCATTGTTTTGAAAAATAAATCAGTCTACAATATTTTGGTTAATAATAATGCTGTACCAAGTTCCAATTTTAAATGGAACCAAATATTCTCTGGAGCTTCTATAAATTGGAAAATGATAAATAGTTGTGTATTTAGATGTACAAATGATACGTACATACAATGGTTTCAAACAAGGATACTACACAGAATATTGGCTACAAATTCACTACTATACAAAATGAATATAGTAGCTAACAATGTATGTACCTTTTGTGAAAAGCAAGAAGAAACACTTGAACATTTATTTTGTGATTGTATAATTGTAAAACCTTTGTTGATTTTTATTACTGATACATTGAGAAACAATGGTTATATTGAGACTATTGACAACAAACTAATTTTGTTAGGCTCAGAAAATAGCTCATATGAATACGATTTATTATTTTTAGAATATAAAAAATATATATTTTTGTAAAAGAAAGAAACTAACCCTACAATTACTGGACTAATATCCAATTTAAAATTCTCATTTAATACATATAAAGAAACAAAATCTGATTCTTTATTCAAACAAAACTGGACAACTGTGCAACTTTTCACTTATTTATAATGTATACCTATATTGTATCTGCAACAGATACACAAATGCAAAATACCATGTACAATTTTTAGGTACTCTTATTTATGTATATGTATATATAGGTGTATGTGTATGTATATATATTCACCCAGGATATTAATGCCTCCCTGTATTTTGATAACATGTCAATTAACCAACAAAATATAAACTTTTACATCCATGCATAATTCACCTGATATAATATACTCTAACAAAAATACATATTACTAATACTGATTGTAAGGTGGATGCCAGGATGGGTCCCCGACCTGCCTCCACCTAGGACGGGGATAATAAAAGTTTAAAAAAAAAAAAAAAAAAAAAAAAAAAAAAAAAAATGTTTGGTCCAAGCTGTCGAATACCGCCTTTATGTCTATCAAATCAACATGGATAAAGCGTGTTGGATTTTCTCAATATTTTCTTGTTCTCAAAGATAAACGGAATATTACCTTTTCACCTTTCTGACGAACTCCATAGCATTAAACTAATCTTTTGACATCTTTATATTGCAGTTTTTATAAGGTCACATTATAAACAATTACCATTCGTTGGCTTGTATCCGGCAAAGTATATAATGCTCTAACCAGTAAGATAATCCTTTTTCATCTGGAAGAGCGAAAATAACTTTTTATCACTATACATGTAATATGTTCCTTACATAAAATATATTCAGTTATTTATCACGATGTTTTTACAAAATGTATATCATTGTAAAATTATTCAGTAATATTACCGTCGGAAAGTTCAAGCAAACTGTAATTACTGAGAAAACTAAGGTTCACTCGTATATAATTACTGCTTTCATTAGTAAGGAGGAGGCGGTTGTGCAGAAAAGACCATAGAGACTTTGCAAGGAAGAGGACTAGCTACACAACAATCCTTTCTCGTACGTCAAGAAGCTCAATGGTGATAAATGCAGGGGACAACTGAAGTGTTCAAAGGAAGAAATTGAAGCACAAACCTGGAGTTGACAGTGATGAGAACAGGGATGAAGAGCTTGGGGTTCCCTTAACTCTTCCGAACAAGATCAAAAGGCTGGGTTCTGTGCTGAAGAGCCCAGACTGGAAGAAGTAAAGGACATTATCAAGAAAGCCACATAACGATCAGCACCACATCCATATATAAATATAAGAAAAAGGCATAGAACGGAGGTATTTACATGTCATTTAAATATAAATATTACAACAAAACTGTGGCGAGACAATATATTAAATAGAGCTAACCCTGAATTTAGCGCCTTGGAACTTTCAGTCGGAAAATGGGCAGACTAGGGCGTTTAAACCGGTTTAACAAAACTATAACCTCACACTCCTTGATGGGTTTCTCAAATACCAGCAGTGAAAGAAAAACAGCTATTTAGAAACAATAAAACTGTCCAAGCGATGACGTATTTTTGGTGCATGGTTATGACGTCAATAGAAAATAAAAATAATTCTATAAATAATGTCCACACTCTATTCGGGTGTGGGGATAAGTGTTGCGTCTATTAGAACAATACAAAATTATGTAAAAGAAATAGCAGTTCGAAACGATCGAGCTGACAGTTCCATGGGGAAAGTGCATTAAAAAGATATATGAGAACAGGGTGTTCATAAATTTTAACATTAGCATGTACACATAAAATGGTCAGCAAACAGTTAGCATGAATTTCGAATTGTTGTTATGTAAAAGAAAAAATAGTACTTATAAAGAAAGAAATACCCAAATTTATTAGAAAAGAAGTCCAGTTTGTGCATTCTATTTACAGGAAATGCAACAATATTAGAGCATTTAGTTTGCAAATATGCACAAATAAAAAACATAAAATAATCCCAAATTAACCCACTAACATGTAAATATGAAATATTAAAGCGCAAATCTGTCTATGTGCTGATAGAAATTATTTAAGAATTAAAATTGTGAATGATATTTTTTATGAAAATTTTACATTTTAAGTAATGACAATATTATTAGTGTACAGTGTAGTGTATGGCGTTATACAACAGGAATTGGTAAGACATAAATAAACAAAGGCTGTTTCTGAATTGCGTCGTCTGTAAAACGCGTATTCACTTAAGAAACACGAACACAACTCTTTTGTTTTCTTAGCTGCCATATAAATTCACTCTTAAAGGAAAAATGTTACTGTTTATGTCGCGTTTTGTCGTTGTCATTAAACGTGTAAATATAAAGAGGGTGAAAACTATTTCTAATAGTGCTTTTATTACAAAAAAAGTCACTTAATGCAATTTTCTTATTAAACAGCATCGTACACATTAAGGCTGTCTTGTCAAATGAGCTGTGCAAAAATTAAATAATCAAACAGAAAGAATTGTGCGTCAATTCCTTTTTAGAAAACCTAGCGAACTGCGAAACATTATTTAAACTGAATATATTGCGTAATTATAGCCAGTTACTACCGGTTCATACTTCAGTGATATGACGCTCTAGCTAACGACACCTACCAATGCAAGCATCTTCGTATGAGGATCGGCACACTTTGAAAAATCCATCTTTCTTTGTTATCTGGCGGTGATCTGTTAATTGTCGAACATTTACCATAGCTTTACTCTAGATTAAAATTCCCTGACGTACAATTTTCAGATGCCTGTCTCCTACATAAATGTTGAAAGCATGTGATTAAACACACTAAGTACTCCTAGAACCCGAATAACAGTAGAGAGTGGCAGTAACTTGACATTATCACACAATCATTGTCGGGTTCTGTTTAAACCTTAAACAGGTGTTGTTCAGAAATGATAACATTTTATACCGATATATTAATGAAAGGTTGTAATAAAAACCGCAACAAAACCGTAGCCAAGCCATTGACGGTAAGCCTATACAAATGTCGTACTTATATTCACCCATGCGTAGATTGAAGATGTTCTACGTAAATTGACAAAAGATAAATGAAGTGAAATGCTGTTCATTGATGTCCTACATCTATGTGAGAGGTAAAACATTAACACCCACTCGTCATTTCAAACATGTTTTTCCTATCTGACGCTACACGGTTAGCTATTTTTGCAACAAGAAAACCAGTTAATTCACTTACTTTCGTGAACAAGTTATATCACCTATCTGGGTTGTCCGCACTGACGTCGGTTTTTAGTTTTAGCAAAGTCCTTATCGTGCTTATTTATAGACTTGGAAAGTATAAACATTTAGAGCGATCCTTTTTGTAAATTGTACTGTCTAACAAATATTCAAGCGAGCCTTTATTAAGACTAAAGCATGTTTTTTGTCAAAAGTAGCCCTAAAACAGGGTCAAGGTTTTGTTACTTGTATATAGTATAGGAAATCTATCGGACAACATCCTTTGATATGTCATACAAACATTACATGAGGTGGCCTTGTAGGACTATATGTCGTAATATCTCCTTTGTGCATAATAACGTTAATCATCGTGCCCTTAAAATGTTTCGAGTCAATTCAGAATGCATTTTTACAGTCAAATGCATGACAATTCCGCAAAATGTGCAAATGTGTCGATGGTGTATTGGATCTTTGTGTTATGAGTATGAAACAATAGAAAGGTGACAGTTTTCTTAAATATAATAAAACGAACTCGGTTATCTTCGTTTGTTAATGGTGGACTTTTCAGTTTATCATTGTCGTGGTACATAAAACACTACTCGAAAATAACTCCTGTTAATAAATAGCTTTTAATAACGCGACTAAGACTGAACCAAAATGCGTAATTACAATATCTTCAGTTAAAGATGCTTATGTTGCTATATGCAAGAATCGCGTATTTACGATTGGCCAGGTCCCAGGTAATAGTTTTAGGATCGTTGTCCATCGATCGAGCAAATGTAATGGTTTACCCCACAACAAGTTTTGATCGTATAAAGCTAAAAGGTATTTCGAGAGAAAAGCTTATCAATCAACTCATGCATTTAAAACGCTGTTTCGCTCGTAGCATTTTTTGTGCGCGAAGTTGACTGTTTTATCATCCGATATAATAAAATATATAGATAATGATGGACGTTTCGTAGTTTACGGCAGTATGTATAATAAAAAATGTATAATGGCGGTTCATTCACAATGTTTGCTGTTTCTATAACTTGAGAGCGTATTATAATTACAAACAGAAACCAAATGAACCTTTAGAAGACAACCATTTACACATAAACACATATATTTTCAAAAATCCTAAAATATGTTTGATACATCAGCGTGACTTTTGTTTGTCGGGTAGGCCTTAAACTTTCTATTGGAAATAAAGATACTTGAGTCTTGCAAAGAACTTATCAATACAGACTTAGAGTCTTACTAAACAAAGTCAACAAGGCTATAATTCATTGTTGTTGTCATGCGGTTAAAAGCGTCCCAGGAAATGGCATCCGTGCACATCAAGATAATAAGACACATTTCTTAATTGCATACAGACCAACATACAATGTGGTATTTTAAATATATGTAACTAGGGAATGCCAAGAATTGAAAGATGCTTATCCACACACACGCGCGCGCGCGTACGCACACACACACACACACACACACACATACACAGCATACGCACGCACGCACGCACGCACACACACACACTCACACTCACAAACAACAACGAATCCAAAACTTTTTTCCTGTTCTTGCCTGCAATTTACTCTCGATGGCTAATGACAGTGCTTATGTATTTTTGCAATTAAATCACAGCTAATTGAGATTATATTTCAAAAATGATTACAAATTCCAGTTCTTTTCGAAAAGCATCGTACATCAGGTGATGTCTTGTTTATTGGTCAGAATACAATGAACTGCCGCATTATTTGTTGAAACCCCATAGAGCTTGAATTGGACTGCTGCAGCGTATGAATATAGCGTCCAGCTTACCAGGTGCAATATATCACAAGGTAAATGTTTCAATGAACCCATTCAGGTTATTAACCAGATCGTGGGGAATTTAAGGTAGTGTTCGACAGTTTAGACCATTTTTTCTCATGGAAAACAAAATATTTTTACAAGAAAAGATTATCAATCAGTGGTACTTATCAATGTCAGAAAAGAACGAAAAGGCCTTAAACAATTTTGTACAGTAATATCGAATAGGAGCCAGACAACCAGCTTATTTTCCATTCTGATAACGTAATGCCATTCGTGCTATCGACGCCGATCATACCGTCATCTCTTAGGAACAATCTGAACTTCTCGGGAAATTCCGCCATCCGGTCTGTGATTACAGCATCGTAAGCATTTATCGTCGAACATTTCCGATTGCTCTAAACTAGTTTCTAGGGGGTCCATTTTCATCTTCGTGTCTCCTGCGAATATGTAGGGAGAAAAAACTGAATAAACACACTTAGCTGATTATGGAAATGAAAGGTTGGTGACGTCAAATATATTGTTTTGGGAATAACAAAACCAGACAGTTCCAGTTCAAAACTGTTCGACTAATCTAAAATTGCATCGGGTTGCTTAGCATTTGTTTCTTCCTAACAATATATTACCACCCGAACGCTTTACATAAATTCCTCTACAAAAATATAAGATTAATTGAAAATTGAAAATATTTGATTATAAATACTTAAAACAAATCTGTTCCAGGCAATTCAAATAAATCACTGATGTTTCTTATACCGTAGAATTATTATTTTGTTATTATAAGTTTCATTATTGTTGTTAATTGTTGTTAAATTATGGGTTGAATCATTCATGTAACTCATGTTCATACATCATGAAGATCATTTCAGAAATGCCAACACCACAGATTGTTTATTCGATAATGTAAAGTGCTTTGTCTGAGGATCAAATAAACAGTTTACCATTAACCAACAGCATTGCACGCATGAGTTCAATGTATTTTAACACATGTTTCATGATAAAAATGTGATTTGTTTAAAAAATGGGTATTGCACTGCTTTGTTAAAAAATGAACTTATTCAGGCCTCCCTTAGCGCACTTCTTTTATTTAATGGCCATTAAATAACTATATTCAGCACGCCCTTTCGTGAAAATATTGTTTAGATTTTGAAAAAAGAATAACATTAAGTTTAACTTGTGGACGGTAGCGATTAAAGGTCTTAGCGGGAAGATTTTGTGAAGACATTAATAAATCATCAAACAATCATGTTTTCATAAAAGATAGAAAGCCTATCGGAAGAAGAAGAAGAAGAAGAAGAAGAAGAAGAAGAAGAAGAAGAAGAAGAAGAAGAAGATGAAGAAGAAGAAGAAGAAAAGAAGAAGAAGAAGAAGAAGAAGAAGAAGAAGAAGAAGAAGAAGAAGAAGAAGAAGAAGGAGAAGAAGAAAAAAAAGAAGATGAAGAAGAAGAAGATGATGATGATGATGCTGATGATAATGATGATGATGATGATGATAATAATAGGCCTAATAATAATTATAGTAACAATAATAGTAATAATAATTTAATACTAAAGTAAGGGGTGTTTATTGTATTTGCTGTATATTCGTATCACTGTGAAATATGAATACCAGATAAATGTTTAGATCCTTCATGGTGGTTTCCGTGTCAATTTTGAGTAAGCAAACGTCTGCTCTGCAACGATGCGCAACGATTTATGTTAACTTTTACATAATATATTGTCGGTATAGACGAAATCTGAACTAATCAAACCGTATACATATTGTATAGTGTGATAAAAGTCACGTGACGGGTAATAATTTAGCAGCTAACAGACAGCATTGGTGTTTATGGTCGCGTTATTTCATGTTATGGTGTTTTTATCGCGAAGCGACATCGATAAAGTCATGATCCCGTAACACGCAATGGCATGTGGTGTTTCACAAAACTCTAGTAATGAAAAGTCAGCTTGCTGTTGTTGTTGAAATGTTACGTTAGAAAATTAATATATTAACTACATGTATTTTGTCCCCTTTTTTGTTCCCGTGCTTTGTAAGTCATTACTCAGACCTACGACCTTCGTGTTTAGATATCATGACATCTGAATGCAACACCGTGCCCTTAACAAGATATAAGATGCAAAACTAAATTCTATTGCCTTAATATAAGCGTATGTTCCTTTACTGGTCTATTTCTAATAGAAATTTGGTTTCATTCTCTATTAGCTAATATACTACACACACTCGTTAAGCGACAACGGTCGCATGACAACTAATTTGTAAGTAGTTTTTATATTTTGTTTACCTTTTTTCTCGATATTTCGTTTAGTCTGGTATCTTTTAAATCACAGTTATATGTATTTTATCAGTAGATATATTTTTATTTTAACTTGACAAACTACTACTACGCAATTTTCCCACATGAATACCGTCACCATGTGGCGGCATGCTAAGCTAAGCAGGATGTGATCAGCCCAAGACTGAACCAGATCTAGGACAGTTTGATTCGAAGGGGAAACCGAAATCTTTTCGACATTAACATTTTGAGTATACAACTCTGTATTCATTCAAGACTTACCTTTGTGTGCATTTGAGCAAATTACTCAGAATGATTTATTAGAAAAGTAGCAGGAAAATGACTGTAATTCTATAGATGTGTTTGTAATGCATAATGCTCCATTATCGTCCGGAATTTTATTTGACGGCTGAAGAAAAGGAGGTTCACTAATGATGGTTTATTAAGCCATATAATGATTGATAATTCTTCTATTAATAAGCCATCTCATTGCTTATATCTGCCTATAACTCATTTAGAAAACAGTAGCTGATGACATTTTATTAACATAGCATCGGCAGGGCAGTCAATTTAATGGTGGTATTTCTGCTGTGTTGGTAATTCATTCTCTAACAAACTGCCTTTAAGCCAACCTATGACTATATGAGTAGTCTACAATCTACTCCTTTCACTGTGGTAGTTGTTGTCAAGCCTTGGTGTAATTAGTTGTTATGCTGTGATTTCTACCAAAATCCAATACATTTTGTAATCGAATGATGTTGTTTTCTTTTATCTGACAGATTCGATGTGACGGTAGCCTACATTACAAGATAACGGTCTTTGATTCGTCCAATAATATTCTTAGTCACACATCTTCTCTTCAGTTATTTATTGTAAAACGCTGTTACTGGAACAACTGTTGTTTTTTATGTCGTTGACGCTATTGCTTTTGTTGTTACAGATTTTTTAATGTTTTTTTGAGAATCGCAACGTTGCCGTATCGGTGTTTTAGCATTACTGACCTTTGTAATTGTATCTGTCTTTGCGTGACTTCTGTTGCTATTTCGCGACTTCCGTTCCGCTGCTGCCTTTACTCCACTTCCATTCCGCCGCTGCCATTTCCCCGCTTCCATTCAGCCGCCGTTCTGTTGCTGCAGGGGTCAGATTTGAGTGGCAATACCGGTATATCATTTGAATAAGTAATAATAAAGATAACATAAGTTTTAAATCTATTTTCGTACTAACACAGAAATGACGTAGGACTAATTCCTGGGAAGTAGCTCAATCGAGAAAGTTAATAATCCTTCTTATTTTGAAAAGACATTTTCGCAAACATGCAACAAGATAATATTTCCTGATTGTTTCCATGGGATGTTGTAATTCCGTTTAATCATTCTTTGGTCATTTTAGGTAAAATTACTTTTAGTATTGTGTCCATGATATTAATCGTTCATAAAAAACAACAGGCAACCTAACAATACCATTTTATAACCTTGTTTTAGGGTCTTTAACATTTTCAGATTTAAATACGTTTTGTTTAATACGCGGCTATTTTTAAGCAAAGCTTTCAACGACTCATAGTTGAAATAAAATATTTCCGCAATTTATAATGATGGTAAAACAGTTGCCTATTTGAATGTGTTAACATTTATTAACTATACTAAAATGAATTTTGCTTTGTTTCAAAGTTGCAGGTGTATGTATCAACAGATCTTAGGCCCTCAGTTAAGATATGCTTTAGCTTCGCATGCTGACTTACTTAACACCTACGGTGAAGTTTTAAAGATACTATTAATAAAGATTTAATAGTTCAGCTTGAGTTACTTTCACTTCGAATGGTGTCTGCAAGTTGGACAAGCTATCCTTTAATTAAAACATGGAAAGAAAGCAGCGATTTAGTTAGCGTAAAAAATCATTCACTTATAAATCATTACCGACGCCTTAAAGGTTTTTTGTCTAAAAGCCACGTTTTTTTTTTCTCGGGTTACTTTGGCCTGTGTTCGTTCAATTAACAATGATGATATTGAACAACAAAACAAGATTCTAGGAACGTCAAATGTCTTCACACTTCTTTTATCACGTTTGATTGTTCGTGACAACAAATGCGTTGGGCTTAAATGTCAATTTTAATTGAGAAGACAAAAAGCAAGGACGCTTTTAAAATAAATCCTTTTGCTTGATTGAATCCTTAGATTACTTGAAAACGTTTAAGTTTCGAAAGACGAAGTGTTGGGGCTTTAACTCCTGTTCTCAGTGCATATTTAAAACTATCGATTTTGCAGATTGAGAATATGTACTGGTATATTGAGACTTGGCCCGTAAATGAAACTTATAGCAATAAAATACTAACAATCCTTAGACTAACTTTCATTGTCGGTTCGCATAGAGTCAGTTATATATTTTTGTTAACAATAACTATTATTGATGATTACTATGCGGCAACAGTATGTAATGCTGCTGATAAATTCGTAAGATGATCGATTTTCCGCAAATGCTCAAAATTAGTCCCGATAACACGATACTGTCCCCGGATGGTCTTCTTAAGAACCACAGTCTAACTAAAAATTTCATGTACAGTATTTCCTATATAGGGACACAAGTAGTCTACTTAACTAGGTGTTACGAAAGAAATGTTTGATAAAATCAGCCAATATTTTTGCTGTTCTTCAGTAAAACTCTAAAATAATAAAAGATCATTCATTTTTAATTTAGTCTTCTAGTGGATTTTAGATATTAGAACAAGATGGATAAAAAAGTATGGGCATCATTCCTTGGATATGATATGTGAATAATTGGCCCAGACAAGTGTTAATTAAAATTCACCATCTTACAAATTGCGACAAAGGTGGTATAAAAGAAAAACTTACATATATATGTCGACTTTTTGCTCAGTTCTGACCTTGTGACCTATTTACCCTATCACCTGTTACATTATCAAAATCAGCGTGTATAATGCCTATTTACTTTCGTTCGATCATCGCAAAAAGTTGCTACAAATAAAATTCGTATTCGATTTTAGTTGTTATTTTTCAGATACGTCTAACTTACATCAAAAGTTATGAAAATACGAATTATTTTTTAAATATAAGCATTTCAGGAAACAAAGTAAAGTTTCAAATTACGAATTGTAGACTACCACGATTACCTGTTGGTATCCCAATACTAATGTTTTGTCGCTACTTTATAGCCATGTTGTGCTTACAAACTGAAATATTTAAAACGACGTAGACCAAAGTGCTGTTTTGCATTTCGTAAATGTTTCCAAAAGTCTCTGAGCACTGTTTAATCTGGCATTCTATCTCATGTCCGAGATGATGGAAGGATAAATAGATGATTTGACAAAATTACTATTTATTATAAACAATTTATTGCCCTAAAGCAGGTTATGAAAAATATAGAGAGTGTGTTATCAAAATGCTTGAATAGATGCCAACACACTGTAATACAAAATATGTAATGAACGAATGAAAATGGAAAAAAACACAGCAATATCACCGGATTGAATATTCAACATAACAAGTAATCAACGTGATCCCTATGGGGATAGTTCGTGTCAAATTTCTGGACGGTATTTACCACACATATTTGTCTTCATTTAATACTTAGCTTCATAAAGCACACCTTTTGCGCGCCATAATACTACTACATAAAATAAGATACACATATATTGTTTCTTGTTGCTGTAGTATGTAAAAACATGAACATGTCACAAAGAACATATTTTGAGATGAAAAACTCAGATGACTCCAAATATTACTGCGACTACATTGTAATCAGCCTATAATCAATCATGGATATGATTTAGATGTACATTGAACAGGTATCGGAATTACAGACGACTGGGCTGGTGAGTCTGCCTGTACGGATTCAGGATTCACTTTCCGGCTATTGTTCCGAAGTATGCTAAACACTCCGCTTAATCTATTACCGGCGTTATAGTTCGTACAATTGTTTCCATTGAACGTGTATATTGCTGGATGAATTATTGGCGTAAGATATGCGAGACACAGGCACCCGGCTTGTATCATATCTACTAATAAACTGTGTGGCAATCCGAACTGTATAAGAGTGACAATGACGTGTGGTCCCCAACACACAATGAACGACAAAACCACTGCGAACGTCATTCGGGTTGCTTTGATTTCCTGCTGTTTTCGAACTTTCGTTAACATCGATCTGGATATTCGTCCAGGAAAGACACTTAAACGGGCTTCCATTCGCCGGCGTACAACACGCAAAACGGATCTGTAGCACCAGAACACTATGGATATTGTTATCACGAAATAAACAACATAAACAGCCTCATAAAGATAATACGGCTTGAAAAGCCAGATGACGGATCGACAGGGCAGGATGGTGACGCTCTGCAATATCCCTTTGTGGAAGGCACCCATGAACAAACTGAGCAATGGTAATGATAATCCGACCAGGGCGGCCCCAAAAACGCTTACACGGCAAATTTGAACATATTTGGGTGTAAACACAGGTTTTGTTGGAGTCACAGTTGCGCTGTATCTGTCAATGCTTATGAGCATAACGCAGACCGCACTGCCAGAACTTGCGAACATGATAAAACCCTCTTTGATAAAACAAGCTACGAGGTTTTTCTCCTTTTCCACTAAAAGGACGATAAGAGTTGTTGGAATGGCGAAGATGCATATAAGAAGGTCCATGGTTTTCAATGTGGTGATGAAGTTGTTGCCGCTGCCTAGTTGACGGGTTTTAGGCATTTTCCTGTCAGAGAACCATTTGACCATGATGAAAAGGTTGGTTGCGACGCCAATCAATGTCTGCATCGACAGAATAATGCACATAATTGTAACATATGTGGATGGATAGCCCTCCATTCTACGATAACTTTTGATATATTTTCCCGTAGCTTTTCCACAAATTGGGACTACATATTTAAATTTGATCTATATGATCAACAGAAAATCAATAAATCCTCGGAAAGTTTAATATATTTAAATCCAAATAGTCACCATAAATATAATGCTTATTTTCCTTTTCTTTGTAGTCTAAAAAGCACTTTATATTAAATTGGATGGTGTTTCAACAGCAAATAATCACGTGCATCTTCAATGCTTCTTACCTATGTGCCAAGTTTGAAAATCCTCTCTACCGAAATTATTAAGAGATGTAAAGTTCTTTAGCATTTATAAATAAAGTCCACAATAATTGTTATAAACACAATTGCCATTCTATTTTAGTTTCAAAACAAACGATTTATGTCGGTCCGCTAATAATCTGTAAAGAATTACTATATCACAATTACCACGAAGGTGTATTCACAAACACACAAAAGTTCCAAATCGTCACTAGCCCTCTTAACTTGGATGCGCCGTCAATGTCACTGGAATATCACCGCGTTCCTTGTAATGACACGCTACACCTTGTAATCTTCAACAGCGAGGCTTTCTAATATTCCAATAACCAACGCGTATCTTTCGATGACTGTCTCATAGCGTCGCATGGCTTGGTGTCAGTCTTAAAATACTTGCCTATCTTTTTTTCGTATGCAAAAATGGAAAATTTAAGGGTGGAATCCGAAAGTGTCGACCTTTTTTCTCTCGTGCAACCAAATAACGTATTGTTACCTGAAAAGCCGTTATTTGGTGTCCTACGTCCAAGGTAAAATTAAGGCAACAAACAGGGTCGAGAGTTTCCGATAAATTAAATCAGACATTATTTACAATGCGCAACAAAGAGCATGCGCTTTAAACAAGAAAATGACTATATATCTATCAATCTATCAATCTATCTATCTATCTATCTATCTATCTATCTATCTATCTATCTATCTATCTATCTATCTACCTACCTACCTACCTACCTACCTACCTACACACACATTTATATATATATAAAGAGAGAGAGAGAGCAAGAGAGACAGAGAGAGAGAGAGAGAGAGAGAGAGACAGAGATACAGAGAGAGAGAGACAAACAGACAGACAGACAGACAGACAGACAGACAGACAGACAGACAGACAGGCAGAGACAGAGAGAGAATTTTGTGAATTTGGGGAACTTCAGAAAATGGTAAAAAATTAAATAACATTATCCTAATGGTTAACTGCATTTCTTTAGTAAAAACAATCACCAAACGTGACTCTTCGAACTAATATGATAATAATAAATGAAAGAAAGTTCTCTTTCTTTGTTTATCCGACCTTTCTCTTGATGCGTATCTGACATATTAATACAGTGACGAGTGTGCCCACGGATTGCCACCCCACCCAACGATAAAAAAAAGGATTCTGTGGATACATGTATTACATGGCAAAAGGGATTCCGTGAGAATATTGAAATAAACAATTTAAATTTGTATTTGTAGGACTAGATATATTTAGAATATGTAATATTTCATAAATGGACTTTAACAAAATCAACAGAAAGCGCCGTTCTTGTCAATGGTAGAGGTTGTAGAACATGGTACATTAGTTATATTCAACATCTGAGTTTTAAGTTTGTTAAAATATTTCTTAAGTAATAAATGAGTCCAAAATAGAAAACCTTAAGCGTATATATTTAGCTTATGAAAGGTGGTTTGTAATTGTCATACATCTTGGTCTAATTACGAAGATAAACAAAGGGTTGTCAGTCTAAAAATACTGGTAAGATGTTTAATGTTTGTCATGCACGCTATACGCCCGCTGGCATTAATGAAGTTCGTGCATCAATAACAGTTTTATATAACTTCCCCTTAAATTAAGGTACTAATGAAATTAAAGTCTACCTTTGGCAGGAATAGAATTGAGCGAATATTTTCATCTTGGAGGTCTACACCTGACGTGTGCGTGTCAATACAGACTAAATTCATTCTGAAGCTACAATCTATCGTTTTCTTTTCTGTTAACAACGTTGGTGCATGGGAAGAAAATTTTGCATCGGATTTTCATAAGAAATCTCACGTTGTCTTTGTTGCCATATAAATTCACTTTTAATGGGAAAAATATTGTTCATGTCGATCTTGCTCTTAAAACTTAGAGTCTAACTATGATCTAACATTAGGTCAAACTAAATGCCAAAGGGTAACATGTCAAGCCTACAGAGAACACTCAGAAGCACTTATTTCTGACCGTTGACATCTAAGTGTGACCTTGACATTACTTAGTTCTTGCTCGGGAACTTGCTCGGGAACTTTTGTTCCAAGTAATCTCGTGGCCTATGTTTACAAAACTTAAAGCCAATACAATCTCAAACGCACTTATCTTATTTTACCTTTATCCTCTCTAGGTATTACATTGGCCTTTGTGCTTGCTTGTAATGTTTGACAGGCTGCCAAAATCAAAGCAAACGCATGTGCCACGTATAAAATACTCGCTGGCCTGGATAAGCTCAGAAACAGTTCTTTTTACATTTGACCAATTTCTATGTGTAATGCTAGTTTAAAGTGTAATATTGGTTGGACTTCTCAGTGAACGTTGTTGTCTTCTCTTTATATATATAATATATTTGTATATATATTATACTATTAAAGTCTGTTAAATGCTTTAAAAATTAGACAACACAGTTATGCACTGCATTACAACTAAATCGTATTTTCTGACCGTAACTACATAAATCGTTCAAGACAATGTGTTTCGTAACATTATAGCAATTATCTTTGGATCATTAAACACATTTTAATACCTATCTTGACAAAGTTCTACAATGCAAATTCCCTCATGACTTGGGTTCGATGGCATGATAAGTAAAATTTAATCAGCTCTATGCAATTAATGTAGACCATCCAGATACACAAAAGCCAAGTCCGCGCACCAAACCCTCCCCCTGGATCAACATCTTAACTATTTATTGTCGAGTTACGTGCACAATGTTTATAAAAAAGTCTTAGTGTTGAATACGTTATTTTGCCAATAAATCAAAATTACTATGTGTTGTCAATCAACGCAGCAGGTAAGGGCTCCATCACTGTCGAAGTCTGTAATGCGTTTTGTGATGCATTAGCGCAAGATCATCGCCAAGGGAGAACTTTTTTCAAGGGAAAACAGAGGTTCATTAACGAAGAAGTTAATGTGTTGTGTGAAGTGATTTACTGATGTGGTAATTGTTTTTATGAATAAGTCATCTCCTTGTTGTAACCGCTCATAATTCATTGAGAAAACGATAGATAATGATGTTAAAAAATAGTGTCCACCAATCACATAGCACTTATACATTAGGTAAGCAGGAATAAAAACATGTGGACTTGTAGAAGATAAATCAAGTTTTTAGGAATACATCGTAGCGACACAAGCATATTGATCATAGCGACGTCTATCTATTTTGGTCTGGGTAGAACCATCGGCGCACGGCGGATCAACCAAAGACCTTCTCACAAAATGCCCTTCGCTTCTGCCGGGACTGGAACCTACGAGTTGAGAGACCAAGGAGTCAGGTGCGATTCAAGTCCGCGATTCTACCCCTCGACCACAGGCTTATTTTGACATCTTTCAGTCGATTTGCTGATAACGTTCGAACTCCTATAGGGACAAGATTCTTTATGCCTGCCTACTGCAGTGCTTAGAAACATTCGTGCTTATAATTTACGACTCATTCGACATTAAAACTTCAAATTTGTTATTTTAAAGTAAAAGAATATCTTCTTTTCAAACGGAAACCAAACTGAATGTATTAAGAGTTCATAACTGTCCTGATCACGCATTTGGTAGAGCTGTGGATGCTTCGGGTCCCGGATTCAAGTTTATACTTAACAATAGTCTTTAAACGATACCAAGAACCCCATCTTATAATGCGTTAATAATTAAAAGGGACTGCTCTTTGAACCGTTTTGCCCATTGTCAGGATAGCGTGCCTATGATGCATTATATTAATGCTCACGGCATGCTGCCACAGTAAAGCATCATTATATCTGCTTCAGGCAAACCTTGTCTTTGGATGCCTTTTGGTGGTAGCGGAACGCCCCTCCGCCCCCACCCCGCCACCTCTCTCATCAAAGACGAAAAAGAAGAAGTAAATTAAATTAAAATAAAAAGATAAATATATAAAAACTTAATACAAAAAAAAAACTGTTAACCTAACCCGGATTCATGACAACTTACATCCATCAAGTTCAATGTTTCATTTGTTCCCACTTCAGGTCCTCGACACTCAACCTAGTGTCTCTGGGGTCATTTGTTATTATTAGACAGATAACAAACAAGTCAGGAGTCGATAGTAAATAATCACCTTCCTTCATTAAGCGATGACGTGCACATAAAGTGTTGTGCCATCATAACATTTCAATACAAAACAATCGGAAGGATGTTCTAAACGGTCACTTAAAAACGCCATTATAACAGAACAAACAATATTTACAGCATCAGTACAGAAGAGAGACCACAATATTAAGGGACGATGGGAGAAACTCGCCCCTTGCTCCTGCTGCTATTGTTCTTTTCTCTTAAAATGTGTTGTTATTTATGCTTATGCTGATTTTGATATTCTTATCATGCTGGTCGTTGTTGTGGTAATAGTTTCTACGACATATGTTGATATTTTTGCTGCTGAAGAGTTTGATGATATCGTTGTTGTTGTTGCTAAGTACGAGATTGTACATGCAGTTTTAAAGTTAATTATTATTTGATGCATATGTTGACCTATCATTTATACATGTATACAGTCTTAAAGGTAAGAAACACCAATTGACTTAAATATAATATAACATGTTCAGATATAAGACATGAATAAATATAAATAATAAAATTACAATTCAAATTATAAAAAGGACAAAACGTAATATATTAAATATCGAGCCCAATAAAATACAAACAAGTATCACGTTCATTATGTAATTGCAACACAAACTAAATCAATGGTGTAGCAATATGTCCGCAACTAAAGGTTTAACGTTCGTAGTAAGTTATCTTGCAAAAGTAAGTTTTCAGTAGTAGGCGGGTCAATATATGAAAAAAATCCCCTAAACCCCAAAAAAATTGATACAAAAGGTTTCTCAATTGTTTTTGGTACCTTTAGGCATGCTAAATAACATACTAAAAATCTAGTACAATCTGACATCCGGAAAAGGTTCATTTTCAAGATGGCGTCCATGATGGCCGCCGAGAGCGTAAAATCGCTATATCTCAATTACTATTCAACCTAGAAAGGTGATTTTGATGTCTAACCCTAGGTTTTGGGGGCCAAGCAATCCAAAGAAAGCAATGAAATTATCAGCAGTTAATTATTTATTTATTTTTTTTTTTGGGGGGGGGGGTCTTAATGTTCTACTTTTGATACAGGTTATTTTATAAGGACACTAATTAATCGAACGTGTATTAATTTCTTTTTTTTCTTCCTGATCTCACCAAATGCGACTCCAGGGTTGATCTGCTTTGGGAGTTGTCGTTCAACTTCAAACAGGCCACTCCAGGTTGGCAGGGGATGATGCACATTATTTACCAAGGAAACGATCATCCAGGCCAGTCTTCAATCAGGTACCTAACGATGATAGACATGTACTCCGGCGACAAGACATGTATCCTGTCAACATTGGGGTTCCTTTGTCGTCTTGGTTACAAGCACCATCTTGACCCAGTAGTCACATTCGACCAGCCCCTATATTGGAAGGCACAAGAGATAGTCCTAGATTCACCGCCAGGAAGCCATCTCAAATCCATTGTTCTGTTGCTAGGAGGCTTCCACACCTTCATGTACCTGCTAGGAGCGATTGGTACACTGATGGAAGGCATGGGACTCAAGGAGATTCTTGGGACAGTTTATGGTGAAAATTCTGTAGCCCATATGCTGACCGGCAAATCGGTTCAGAGAGCCTTCCGTGGCCATCTTCTTGTAGACAGATGTCTTAACCGTATGATTGTGTCAGAGATGGCAGATGGTAGTCCCGAATTCGCAGCAGCGGTTGAAGAGTCTGAAGGGATGTATAGTGCGCTGTTGAATGGTGAGGCAACATTACAAAATGTGTTAACATCAGAAAACCTGAGTCGAATAGATGAAGAGCTGGAGAAAAGGAAGACAGAACTGAGTGCTAGGTCAAAAACAAGTGAGTTGTGGCTGAATTATCAAAACATGGTAAAAGTTGCTAGGTCACTGATGAAGGCAGATCGAACAGGTTCTTGGCTGATTCACCTACGTGCTGTTTCCGACTGCTTGCAGCTGGGCATTACAACTACTTGAAATCAGCATACTTCTATGTCCAAGAGATGGGCCAGCTTGACTTCAAACACCCAGACCTTTTCAGAAAGTTCGAAAAGGACTTTCATGTCATCCGTCGGACCAACCAGTTGTGGGCAGGCCTTGTCTTGTCATCGAGACGACATTGATGAGGTCGTTGAAGACCACTGGAGGTATGACACACGGAGGGGGGATGTCTGAAGAACAGAGAGCCATCTGGACCATGTCAAGGCCCATAACATCGGAGTACAACATCGCAATGCAGGAGTTCACGAACCTGTCGTACTTGACATCTGAACAGCACAAAGACGTGACGGAGGCAAGGATGAAAAGGGAAGCTACTGACCTGGAGGAGATCAGTGCAAAACTTGTTGCATGGTCACCTTTCTCGCCAGACTCTTCGTTAAGGAATGTTGTTACTGGTGTTGTGGCTGAGGAAGGTGTGAACGTGCACGAATATGAGTCTGTTGGATGCAAAATCATGCAGAAAATGATTGGACAGCCTGCATTCACATTCTCGTTGGACAAACATCAGCTATCAAGGTTGCTCCTGATCGAACCATTGACTCTGCACTCCTCTTTTAACGTTTCCTGGTGGTCTCCCAAATTGGAGAGCTATCATTGGAGGAAGTTATGCGTTACGAGCTCAGTCCTTTCCCTCCTGCCCTCTTTGAAGCCAGAAACGTTTTCCAAAAGGCTGATAAGCCACAACTTGCACAGGCGATCTGTGATCATGCACAGGATGCAATCCAAGATTCTGTACCAGAAACAGAGTATCATGTCCTTGATGGGGGTTCCACCGAATACCATGGAAACAAGGAGAAAGCTATGGTGACATAGCGCAGTCATATGCTGACTTTACCATCCGACATTATGGTTCAGACAGTTGTCTTTGATGGCTATGATGAAGGGCCATCCATTAAAGACAACACGCATGAGAGAAGAGGACAAAATATTCATCCCATTGTCAGATTTACAGCAGAGACAGAGTTCTCAGGCAAGAAGGGGGAGTTCCTGTCAAGAGATGTCAATAAACAGAGACTGATCCAGATGATAAGTGATGAACTGAGACAAAGGGATTGCACTGTGGTCAATATACTCGGAGATGCTGATGTAGACATAGTAAAGGCAGCAGTGGAGGCATCTCGTCTACACACCACTACACTGATTGGAGAAGATACAGATCTCCTTGTCTTGCTCCTTTACTATGCACAGGGAGACACTATGGCTCTTTATTTCAAATCAGACAGAACCAAACCTGATGGCAGTTTTAAAGTGTATGACATCAACCGTCTAAAAGACATCCTCGGACATGATCTGCGTTCTCAGTTGCTGTTCATCCATGCCATGACTGGTTGCGACACGACTTCTCGGATTTTCGGTGTTGGCAAAAAGAGTGCTTTCCATAAGCTTGTAAAAGGAGACCCTGTCCTTCAGTCTTGTGCCAATGCTTTCACCATCCCAAACCAGACCACACAGATTATCGAAGACCTTGGGTGCCAAGTGATGTCTTTCCTCTTTGGTGGCAAGCACGCAGATTCTCTTGAGACAATGCGATATAACATCTTCAGCAAGAAGGTTGTCTCTTCTTTGTCGTTTGTAACCCCGGAACGTCTGCCTCCAACTGAATCTGCTACCAAACTTCACTGTCGCAGAGTGTACTACCAGATCATGGTTTGGATGGGAATGGAGGAGGGTATGGATGTCATGAACTAGGGGTGGAAGCTACTGGATAATCGGTTCGTCCCACTGATGTCAGGAATGAATGCTGCTCCAGACAGTCTCTTGAAGGTCATTCGCTGTAACTGCTTCACTGCCTGCAAGACCCTCCGCTGCTCATGTAAAAGATATGGACTGCCATGTACTACTGTCTGTGGACCGTGCCAACTTGAAGAATGTGACAATCCACATAACAAGTTCCTTCCAGAGGAGTCAGATGATGAGGATGAACAGTGACTAAGTGTATACAACAATGTCCTAATGGGCTGGTAAACTTGGTTTATTGGATTACTGGATCACAATTTGTGCCATTCGTTTCAAACCTCTTATTTAGGTACTTTTGATGATTTCTGGGTGCTCGAAACCTAGATAGACACACTGAAAATATTGGATTTGTCAATAAATAATTAACTGAGGGTATTTGTACTAATTTAATGAGATTCCTTGAGCATCAAAACCTGGATCAGACACCAAAGCCACCTTTCTAGGTTGAATAGTAATTGAGGTACAGCCATCTTAAGCTCGTGGCAGCCATCTTGGAGGCCTTCCTGAAAATAACACCTTTCCAGAAATCAGATTGCACTAGATCACCCCTCGTATGGTGTCAGAATCCAATGACAAAAGTTCTGAATCAAAAAGTAAACCAGAGACATCATAATTTATAATCATGTTTGAACACAACACTTGCTTAAAGCCATTTAAGTGAATGGGTGGCCATCTTTGGACGCCATCTTGGATTTGTGAATAAATAATTATCTGATGGTAATTTCATTGATTTCTTTGAATTCCTTGACCCCTAAAACCTATGGTTAGACACCAAAACCACCTTTCTAGGTTGAATAGTAATTGAGATATAGCGATTTTACGCTCTTGACGGCCATCTTGGACGCCATCTTGAAAATTACCCTTTTCCGGATGTCAGATCATACTAGATTTTTAGTATGTTATTTAGCATGCCTAATGGTACCAGAATCCATTTAGAAACCTTTTGTATCAATTTTTTGGGGGTTCAACGCCAATTTGATCCGTCTATAGTTTTCTAAAACTTGGCAGAGTACCTGCGTTTCTTACTTCAGTGGGCAGTGCATTCCATAGCTTTGGGGCAGCATTAACAAAACTCCTGTAGCCATAGGAAGCCTTCCAGCATTTCGGAACAGCTAATGTTAAGAGATATTATGAACTGATTGTAGTAAATGAAGAGTTGTTATTGGAATGCCATGCAAAAAATGAATGGCAATAGTCAAACACTAATGAGCCCAATGTGTTAAAAAGAGATTTCGTTGTATTAACAGTCAAATATGGCCTCATTCGTCCTATTTGCTGAAGCTGCATGTAGCATGATCTTCTGAAGGCGTTAACATGCTTTTCCATGGTTGTTCTTGAGTCAAATAGCATCCCGAGATGTCGTACAGAACTTACTGGCTTTGTCATGGCACCTTCGATCGTAACAAGTATGTGAGTGACAGTGTTCTCGTTGTTTTTCGATATGAATAAGATAACTTGTTTTTTCTGTGTTGAGTTTAAGCATATTTCCTTTCATCCAACACATAATATCATTAAGACAATGCTCTAGTAGGTCTACTACTTCTTGTTGATCAATCATGTCTGTTAGCTTGAATGGCAAACAGAGCTGCGAGTATTGTCTATAAAAACGATGCTGCACGCCATGTTTTGTACAAATTGAACGATAAGGTTTGTGTACATGATATAACTTTTGGGTCATAAAACGGATCCCTGATGTGTTATGATCAATAGTATCAAAGGCTTCAGATATAAACACAAGTATCTTAACATTGCCTTTGTCTACAGAGTGTATGATATCTCTCTGAACCTTGAGCAAAGCAGTCTCTGTTGAGTGAAATTGTCTGTATGCAGACAGGCGAACTTCGTGTAGATTATTGCGAGCCAAATGTTGCTCTAGACAAACATCTACTATTTTCTGTAAAACCTTTGCAACACATTACATATTTGAGATGGGCCTGCAGTTATTAGTTACATTAGGATCTAGGTTCGACTTTTTGGTACATGGTTTTACATGAGCACTTTTGAAGGATATTGGCACAGTTAAAGTTTCCAGTGAGGTGTTAATGATTCTGGTGACAACAGCGAGAGTTCATCTAAAGATAATTTTAGGAACTAAGTTGGTATTGGGTCTAGCTCACATGACTGGCTTGATGCAGACTGAGTGATTCTTTTTATCTATTCCCCTGATGCTGGAGAAAATTCGAATAAGCTGTCTATATTTGACTTGTAATCTGTACAAGTTTCTTCATCAAAACCAACATACTGATTTTTCTGAAGCGACAGCAGCACTAGTACAATTGGTTTTATTTGAGAAGAAGTCGCTAAAATCTTGTGCAGTTTCTTTTTTGGATATTATCCTGACGGTAACACGACATCTTTTGTTTTAATGGGAAGTTTGTTGGTGACTTTAAACAATCCTATCTGATCTTCGATTATGACTCAGTTTTGTCACAATGAAAGTTTATTCTTGTTTGACGTAGTAACTTGTTTATAAAGGAACATTGTTTTCTGTAAATTCTATGGTCAATTGAAAGTTTAGTTTCACGCAATTTGCGTTCGAGTTTATCAGTATTGGTTGTTAATAACTAATAACAGCATTCTCATTAAGGGTTGCCTACACAACAGATATAAGCCTTAAAATTGTTTATCCAAGAGTTTATATAAAATACATGAAGTATTGGTGTCCGTGGGTGTTTGCGATTTTTTTCCCTGATAATACGAATATAATCTAGTCTTAAGTTGATATTATCATTAATATACTTCAATTGCTTGATTATATAATGGTATTCTAAGCTATGCCTTATTGTGCAAGTATTTTGTTGCCTGAAAACAAGGGTATATATAGGACCCATATGGACTCTATACTGTGGGTATGCCTGTACGGGTTTTACTATATATTGGTCTCTTATGGGGCCACGTAGAGAGATGTATCTTCCCTGGAATATTTATGCTAGAATTGTGTAAAAGTAAATTATTACATGTGTGTGCGCTAAATACATAGATTATTAATTTATTTTTATTAGGCAATGAGAAAGTAGACAGATTAAAATGGGGCCGATATGGGTCCCAAGTCGAAAAATTAATATACTCTCTGTCAAATCTGATGCATCAATAAGACACGCTAGAACAGAAATTTATTTCTCTTTTAACGCATTTTTATCAAATTACCGGATATCATCTTTAAATATGTTGTCATTCAATTTAGCATAATTAATGAATGTATACATTTTATATGTATAGCTTGGCATTCCTTAGTCATTTGGGTATATCTATATGTCACGCTATATGTCACATTCGTTGAATTCTCTTTAAATTTAATCACTGCGTTAAAAAAACATCCCATGAAATCAATGCAAGTAAAAAATTAAATATGCTTACTGAAAGAAGATTTGCGGCATAAATGTTCCGCTGCGCTGTAGCGGTTTTAAGAAAACTATTATTGAAGATCCCATTACGAGAAAATAGCACGTGATCAATATTATGAATCTTGACCTAATATTGTTCTGGCACGTGCTAGTTGCGTCACGTGGTGTTTAATTGACTACTGTAAGATCAGTGTACACAAACCAATGACGGATATTTTGTTGCATTTCTTTAGCAGAACATTTAGTTGTTTTCGTTTCCTAGAACAACTGCTGACTGCAACTATAAGAATTGTTTAATATAAAAAGCATGTTTAGGTTATAAATAGATAATAACACGAAAATAAAACCAAACAAATGACAGCAACATGTGTTTAGTGACATATTTTATATTGATATCCTTGTAGTGTGTACAAAGTTGATTTATTTAGAGAAATATGGGTGTGCAGCTCGTCAAGTATATGTTCTTTTTTTTTTCTCTTCTTTTTTTTCATTTTGTGTAAATACAAATAATCTTCCAACATTTAAACTTCAAACCGAAGTATACATTAACTTAACAGTTGCCACAGAGATCATAAACAAAACATCCAAAACTTACATCTATTCGAAAATTATAATATCGAAAACAATTTCTTCTCTTTTTCTCTCCTGTCAAAACCCGGTTACAGTCAGTTCTTTTTTATTCATTTACTTGATTAATTTAATCGTGAAATTAAGTGATAACTTTTCCTTACGATATGCATCAACAACGTTCTGGTCACTTTAAAAGCATGTTTAATACGAAAGAAAGAAACGGATCATGTAATACTCATATGATTACAGTTGGTACAAACATCACAGCAAACGTCAGGTGTGTGTCTTTGTGTGTTATTGGTTTTGTCCGCACATTTAAATTGGTTTTATATGATTGAATATATTAAATTCCAAAGAATTCGTACATCGGGATAAAAACAACGTTATATTAAAGGTAGTATATGCGACAGTTTACTTACACCAAATTGCATGTAACTAACATTTTTGCCGGTTTCATGGGAATTTATGCATAATTTCTGCATGTACACATCCTTTAGTCTGAGTAAAGACGGTTTACGATTCTAATACACTACCAATATGTGGGAGAGTACACGTTGCGAAAAATAACTCTAAATGTTCATTGTTTTCAAATCTATGAATGGGGGCGAAAGTGATCTCGGTTAAAAATGACGCAGACTACCTGGATGACGCGATGTCAAAAGTAAGTTTTCACGTGTTTTTTTTTTCTTAGTTTAAAAATAACTATCCCTGCAGCGTGGCTCAGATAGGAAATACCTGGTGGTAATGACGATTGAAGTGTAATGCTTCACTTTGCCCACAGATCTAGGCATCAATTTAAACATCCTTTTGCAGGACCTTTTGGGGAAACAGTGACTTAACTTGGTTATTTAAGAAAATATATATTTAGTCCAAACTGCAGGATACCATCCTTTAACCTATGTAAATATTTGAGTATAAATAACCCAGTAAATATACACATAACCTATTTTAAACACATCAAAATCACACCATGGTGTGTGCCTATCGCACAAATTTTTGTAAATCGCAAATAATGGAAATTCTATGTTACGAAAACATTTGAGGCCGAACATGCAATTCTGAATGTTGTAAGAGGCCTAAACATTGAACTAGCTTAAACATATTCAATGAAATATTTTATGCACAAAAACCAAATGGTTACTAATTGACTGATATGATATGTCGAAACGCGCATACAAAATACAAACACGAATTTTGGAGCCTGTGTCTCCATTTTTTGTTATTGTTTAAGCGATCTGCCAAGTTGCAGCGAAACAGATGCTGAGCAGAAAAGAACAAAAGTAATCACTGTTAAAACGATAATTTCATCTACATGTTTGCTGAAATTTATTTCATAATGGCATAGCAGCCATAACAGAAAGCTTAGTTAAATAAAACGTAATTATTTTGTTTTCCCAGTTAACTGATTTGCAGTACACCCACGCTTTATAATCGCGCTTGCTAATTATGATTATCTATGCTATTTGAACAGATGTTAAGTATAGAACTCATTTTTGTAAAGAAAGAAGAATTTGGCAAGTCAAAAATGTAACACAGGAGTAGATTTTCAATGAAAGAACTATTATTTAGAGCCTTTTTCATCATTAAATAAAAAGTGTAATAAAGCCATGTGTAATATTTGTATATCAAAGCTTAATATGGCCTTTATAGTTTTTTTTTATTAAATGCAATATTTATCATATGTTTACATAATTTCAAGGTTCCTTAATTTTCCACTTATATAAAAAAATTGTGAGATTTTTCAAATCAATGCCATATTTATTTGCTTTCCCACCTTTCTCACATAGTTTTCCCATAATTTAAACATTTTAATAGATATTTTTTCATGAAACATTAATAAACCTAAATATAACTTTATCAGTCTGCTGCAAACAAATGTATAAATGAAATCCACATGATCAAAATCTTCATTTTTTAATGCTACTCGATCTTAAATGTCATACCCTGTAAATCAAAAGTACTTACTTTACAACAAGGATGCTTATGTAGTGTATGTGCTCTTTTTCATGTTTGTTGGCTAATAATGAATAATGATGAAACTCGTTTTATCAGTTATTGAAAAAATAGTTTATATTTTAAGTAATAAAAAAAATCCTGATTTTCATGATGTTTATTTCAACTCTAAATACTGTGAACCAAGGTTAGTGGAGGATAGTTTGTAAAGTGCATTTTGTACAGCATTTATAAGTTACAATGAATGATCTACTTGATTCTGAATATTGCCACTGGAAAATGTACTTTTTATAACTTAACTTCCAGTTGTTGTTTTTTAATTTTCAGCAAACACCTCTTCTTTTTCAGACATAAAAGTGTTGGTGAAAAAATGAAAATGGACAGCACACAGTGTCATTGCTGTTTTACTGAAAACTAAAATCATCAGTAGATAATACATGATGGAGGAATTATTGACCGTGCTATTGAAGGATGCCCAGGCACCCAAGTTTGCTCCCATAAGACAGTCATGCCAAAATACACTAGGTATATATATATATGCCTATATCATTTTATAATAATTGTCTTACATCAGGGGCTAACTTCTGGGATAATTAATTGTCATGTGCAACAGTCAGGGGCTAACGGCACCCCCAATGACCGCAAAATTTAAGAAAATCCTAATTCAATGTAAAGGCCGCACAGTTTATACAGTGGAGCCGCTATATCGTCAATACCGATAAATATATCGATAAAGACCATGACGGTTGTTCAGTAACGTACCGAGTATCGTTGAAAAAAAAATTTGATTATGGGAGATACGCTATGTTTGACAATTTGAGAGGATTACAACAAGCTGTAATTAACTTGGTGTTTCTGTGTAGACTTGCCTCATTACACAGGTCAAGTGACTGACTCTGAGATAAGCTGTTGTCAAGGTGATATCGATCGGAGCAGTTTGACAGTGAGGGTGTGAACGATGTGTTTTTATAAGCAGCTGCTGATTACATTTCTCCATGAAATTATTGATTGGCGGCATGTACAGAAGGACAGTGCACTGTTCCCCGATATATTGTGTACTGTCATACCAGACTGCGTGAAGTAGATCAAAGAAATTAATGTCATGCCGCCACGCGCTACAGGATAGCAGTCCAGCTGATACTGATACATCCTGCAACGTGTCAAAATTACAGTCACTGTTTACCAGTTAACCCTTTTGAGACAGCATGACAGCATGTAATTTCACAAACTTGTTATAAAAAACCCTTAGTTCATATATGTACATTTTGCTTTGATCAACCGTCCTGTTAATTTCATATGGAGGTTTCATTTTATTTACAGGCTGTATGGAGTTTAACATCGATATTTCCTTTCTATGAAATGCAACTTCAAAGAGATTGTCGACTTGTTTCAAAAGCTGTGTTGTTTTATCTGCTCTGCTATGAAATCCTTTGATCTGCATGGAAGTGTGCAGGTGAAAGCTGGGTGAAATTGTTTGATGATGCAAATATTCAGAAATATGATACAAGAGATAAAACTAGGAAGTACCCGGTAATTTATAAATTATGGAATATGTTCACGTTGGTTAGTGTTCTAATATTATAATGCATTTTAAACCAAATGTTTGAACTAAATTAGATCGCTACCGAAAAAGCATAGAACGGCGCTATCTTGTTCATATCATCCGTCAACCTCCTATTTAGAGAGCTCATCTAGTTATATCACGAAGTAAACACATGGCCTCCCAAAAATTGGCAGAATCGTTCAAGAAAAATGTCCCAAGGCCTTACACCTATAGAGTGGCCGCACCCCCAACTCCTTAACGATGAATCAGGTAAAAAAGTGTGGCGATTACATGAGTGAATACGGTAATCAATGATGTCATTCAAAGGTCACTTGGTTAATGGGGGTATACAAATGAACATCTATCTATTTCTCTGGGCATATGTAAATATATCTGATTGAATGTTTTTGTATCAGGCTAAAATATAAATCATGATAAAAATTTATGGACAAAATTACTTAACTTTAATTGTTTTTCTGAAAATATATCTTAAAGCTTAAAAGTGTGCTTGACTGTAAGTGATGCAGAGGTTAGGAAAAAGTAAATTATTTGTTTTGTTTACTTAGCTTGTTTAAAAACTTTGGCATTCAAGTCCAGTAAGTGACAACCTTTAATAAAAATGACCTTGAATGAAGTATTTCTGCTTTGACAAAATGTTCAACTTTGAAGAGTCCAGACTTCAGAATATAAAAGCGTTACTATCACGGGTGCAAAATAGCAAATCTTGTTGCATGTTGCGATATGCTCAGTGCAAACATTGAATCTATGCAATGTAAAAGTTATCTTTTGTATGACTACTTGCTTCTGCATAACATGTAATTTTGGTTTATTGATAAAAAATAAAGAAATTGAGACATTTCTGGATGATTCAGTGACAATATTTTTGTTGCTGCAATATCCCTTAAAACAAAACGAAATCAATCCCAGGCCTGTGCAAAGCAGTCTTGCAATGGTAGGGGTAAAATTCTTTGGCTGTTGATCAGTTTATAATTGTAGTTTTGGATGCAGATTATTTGGACATCATGCTGCATTGAAATAGATCAATGTTACTTATACAAATATTTTGTTGAGAGTGTATTTGTTTGTTTTCAGACCTCCTGCAGGACCGCCTGGAGATGGAGAGAATGCCCACCTACCTGCTGAGAGAAAAATGTTTGGAACCTTTACAATTAGCCCTGGAGAGTCGAACTAAAAGACTGGTCACTCATGCAGTCTCAGGAATAGAGGTATTGCTTACAACAGCTACTTCGTATGTGGTTTTAGATGTGACTTCGGCTTCCTACATCATTATGTTTGACCATGTGACTTGATTTCAGGCACCGAGAGACTATGCCATTGGAGCTTGAAAGTATACTATGTGTATGATGAGGCTTTTAGACAATATGCTTGTATACGGGATGTATTTGCTCACCTGTGTCATTCGTATTCAAATTTTGTGTATGTACAATTTTGGTGTTAGGTGCTTTTCCTGTGTGTATTTCTTTTAAACTACACAAGTTTTCCGATAATCAGTAAATTAAGTATCATGTGAATGAATTTTATTATTCATTTTATGCATTTTTATTTCCACAGAAACTGTTAAAAGATGAGCGTCTTCACTCGAGCATGGAGACAGAGAGTGAGAGTCGATGGCTGCCTATGCAGGTGTTGAACACAGTGTACTCCGTCCCCAACCTTCCAGAAGATGTGCAAGTTGATGTGATGAAGGTGTGTTGGTACATATTGTACACCATATTGTATTAATCAACAGTGCACATAAGACCTACTGTTAATGTCATTTAATATGTTTGTCATGTTATTTGTCCTTTTTATAAAGTATAACTTTCTTGTATATGATGTTGACATGGTTGAAAAGAGTAGATTTATGACCAGCCAGTCTAATATCTGAGTGTAACTGGTGAGTGGTATAATGTCTGGTGTTGAAATTGAAAAGTAAGAATACTTAGCATATTGAAATTTTATTTCAACGACCTTTCCCAAAAGGTCCAAGTTAATGTTATGAAGTTAAGGGAGTTTTAATGTTTTAAATTATCCACATGGTTTTATTAAATTGTTAAAAATAATAATAAAACAACTTATTTTTATCGAATTCATAATATGGAATAAGTTCTTTGTAAAAGTGAGGTGGAATGTTTGGCATACTTCATGTGCTGTTTATTTTTCTACTCAGCACATACAAATATGTGGGAATAATATTTATTTTAAAGTCAAAAGTTGGTTGCTTAAAGAGATAGTTTTCTTTAAAGAACTGCCCACTTTAAGTTAATAACTGATTTTGTATGCTGGATATTATCACATGATTTTAAACAAACAAGACATGCAACCTTTTCTTTTCAGGAAATATGAGTGTTTATGCATTTTTTTTACTTAAAAATTAAATTTATACCATTGTTATTGTTCTTCCCCAGTTGTTGCTGAAGATGACATTTTCTTCAACGTTATGCATGAATGCACGAGTCATTACAGATGTGGCACAGGTAAATGTTGTTTAAATTCCTAAATAAACTGAGTAAGGACATGTTATGAGCAATATGTACCTTTAATTTGTTTTATTTATTAAGTTTAATTTATGACATTTGGGCAATTTTTGTTTGTCAACAATCATTTATGAAATTGAAGCCAACACTCAACACTAGTATGATGGACTCCCAAGAAACTGATAGCTTAAAATCATACATAGATATGAATTGCACTAGACTTGGTGTTCACATAATTACTTTTTACCATTTGCATTGTGTAAATGTGATTTGCTGTTACCTTTATTGTATAAATGGCACAACAGTAAAAATGATATTTAATTGCATGATGACTGCTCCTTAACCTATTGCCTTAATAGGAAGGAACTTTGTAAAAGTCATTTACAATGTACATGAAAAATGGTTTTAAAGTGCAGGCATTTTGTTCCTTTACATGCATGTTCTTCAGTCATCAAAATTAGCACACATCTAATTGCCAGTCGCAATATAAAGTTTGTTGCCCAACAGGCAAGTGTTTTTTCTGGATTTGAAAGGGAGTTCAGAAAGCCTTCACATCAGAACTCCATGAAAAAGCTGCACATATGGGTCGAAACATCAATCTGAAGAAAACCAAAGTTATGAGAATGAATGCACGGAATAACAACCCTGTACAAGTTAACACAAATAATCTTGAGGATGTCCTTAGCTTCACTTACCTAGGTAGTATTGTCACATCAACTGGAGGAACTGACGAGGATATTACAGCTAGAATCAACAAAGCTCGTCACACCTTCTCCTTACTTAAGCCTGTATGGAACTCTTCCCAGCTGTCAAACAACACCAAAATTAAGATCTTTAATAGTAATGTTAAATCTGTGCTGCTATATGGATCAGAATGTTGGACGATAAGAAAAAATCTTGCACACAAACTCAGAGTGTTTATAAATAGATGTCTAAGGACCATTTACAAGATCAGATGGCCAAGAGTAATTTCCAACAAAGCTCTAATGGAAAAAGCAAGACAACAAGACATCATGGTAGAAATAGCAAAATGAAAATGTAGGTGGATAGGCCATTGATTTTGGAAATACCAAAATGATATAACCAGGGAAGCCATCTTCTGGACTGCTGATGAGAAGAGAAAACGTGGATGACCAAAAATGACATGGCGAAGAACAGCAGAAAAAGAGCTAAAAGAACTTGGTCTGACATGGAGACTGGCAGAAGCTAAGGCGAGGGACCGGGCAGGATGGAGGGGCTGCGTGGATGCCTTAAGTGCCTGCTGGCGCGAAGAGGACTAACTAACTAACTAACTCAGAAAGAAAATGGATTCTTTGCACAGAATGTGCTTCCAATTACATGACAATGACAAAATGTGTTTTGGGTCAGAGAATCTCCAAACATTACACGTCCAAATGGCATGTACTTATTGGATGTTAGTTTCGACAACTAGTTCTAGGCATATTTTACCTGGCTTCAAAGCATGAGGAAGTCTGACTCAAGTTAAATTCAAGACTAACATTAGTCAGATGTAAAAATAAACCATATTTTATTCTTTTGTTGCAAGTACCGGTATAAATAAATATAACATGTTTAGAAGGTTGTTAGAGGTATATTCATCAATATTCCATCATTCATGACAGTTCAGGCACAGTTCAGGCACTAGTTTTATAGAATTTCAATTTAATGTATACTTAATGCTAGATATAGGTGGGGAATTTGACTAAATGTTATGTGACATTTGCATACCTAGTGGTGAAGGTGTATCTAGTAGAATCTTAGATCACATTCTTTATTTAGCTGTCATGTATTCTGCCAGGCAAAGATCAACAGTGTACCAGGTTTCATACAAAACGTTGTAAGAATAGAAATTTCCTGTTCGTGCAATGATCTATTATGAAAACTCTATCAGTCCTATTTCTTTTATTTTAGTTTTCGATGTTTGTGTTTTTATTTTTATTAATTCATAAAATATATAAATTATATAAACCTATAAGATTGTATAATTTATACATCATTTTCATTATAACTTAATATTAGAATATGTAACAGTATTTTTCCAAATTTCAAAAAAAAGTTAAGAAACATTTATAGAATTTGTTATACTTTTGAAAGGCTTTTTTAACTACATATATTGTGTTGTTACAATGACGGCACTGATATTTTCTTCCCTTGTCTCCCATCCACAATCCCCCGGTTACAGGTGTACATAGACACTTATACTAGTAGTACAAGCAGTGTTAGGGCTGTGGTTCAGGCAGCCCTCACCCAACTCCTGGGCAATTTCACTGAGAGGCTGGCAAACGCTGTCAAGGCTATGGTAAGCCTAGCATACATAAATGTTGTCATTATTACATATTTTTTATATATATATACGGTTACATGGCTGTTGTCTTTAGATAATATACACTGGTACATTACTCAACTTTATTTGTGCATGTTGCCACTACAGGCTTGATTCCTACACCTCAGTTTTACATATGAAACAAAGTGTAATTCAGTAGATATGAGCTCTGACAATGTCTTTGAAAAAGTATCAGGATTTCTTACCTTGTTTGAGCACATTCCCTTTTAAGGCCATATTCAACTTGTCATTATTGATGGGTGAGATTGATTCATATGTCACGTACTACGCTTCAGTTCTTGATTATCCTAATGAATACTCATATGAGGTATCCTCAGTATAGCTCACAATGTCTTGGTTCCCTACACAGTTGATTGGCACAATCTTTTCTGCTGCCAGTGCTAGCTGCAAGTAAAGACCATAGCTGTTAATCGGTAATCCAAAGTTTCAGGTTGGTTTTCTTTTAAATACTGACAAACTTGGCTTTGAAGTAGTTAAGCTTGCCTTTGTTAAGAAATGTTTTATATTCTTGAAACCAGGAGCTTGTTGCATGACTTTGGTCTTTGTATTCAGTGCATTAGATAGCAATCTCATATTAACCACCTTTATTGTTTGCAATCATTATTAACTTTTGTTTATGTAATAACATGGAGCAGTACATATTGACAAGAGTTATACCATCTTTATTTTTGAGTGAATTAATCTCAATAGAGAAAGATATTCGATAATCCTATTTTTGCTAAATGGTCTTAAGTGTGTGTTATTCTTTCTTATGGAACAGATCTCCTTTTGTGTTGGATATGATCGCATGATTTTAAATAAAAACATTATGTTAAATTTTTTTTTCCAGCTTATACAGAAAATGTTAATTGAGGCAGTATTCTCACCAGGCCCATAAGATGTTCCGCATGCACCATGCCTTTTGTCTAGGAAATTGTTTCCCATAAAATCTCTGATAGGCTTTGATTTCTGGTCCAGCACCTGTGTATTTTGTAATCAGTAGCATGTGCAGTAAAACAGTTAATACCACACATTGATAGCGGGAATGATGATGGAGATGCCAGTCATATAAAACTGAACTTTCGCAACAGGCTAATCAGAGTAGAATATTAGATGTTTAATAAGTAAACCTTGCCCATAGTTTATACCTATGTAAGATCTTGGCTTATTGAGATGCATGTGTCCCCAGAGATTGAATGTCAGCCTGTTAGTAACAAAGTTGTCAGTCAGTAAGCAGGCCAATCACTATTCATATTGAGAATCCATTTAGAGGCATGAGTAAATGTGCTCTGCCCATTGGTGGCCATTGTGCATGGCTTCCTTACTCCTACACACTGCAGACACTATTCTTTGACAATGCCAAGTTTTAATTAGTAAAATTCACAATTAACTTTAAAACCTTCTCCATTTAATAATGCCTTCCTCTTTTGCTGATTGACAGAAACATGTGTATGTGTAGTTTAGTATTAAGTTTACAGGAAATAAAGGCTAATGGATGATGCTTCCATTCAATCCATCCATCCATATCCAATTTATATTATCCATTCCACTTAATCCTCATGTGAGGGTGAGGCCTGTCTGTCCCACCAAGAGATCAAATTCCCCTCCTCCAGGCCTGGCGGTCATTTGGAATGACGCTGTCCAAACCTAAACACACAGGTTCTCTTTTTACTAACTCATTCCAAGACAACTTTGGTCTGCCAGAAGGTTTATGTCTAGCGACCTTCAGTGTACAGACCTGTGATATACACCCCTTACATTGTTTAACATGGCCAAGCCATTTCAGCCTTCTGGTCTGGCAAATATTGATATTTCAGATGTTAAGCTTGCGAATATCAGTGATATTTCTGATGTTAAACTAGTGAATATCGGTGATATTTCTGATGTTATGCTGGCGCATATCGATGATATTTCTGATTTCAGCCTACTGGTCTGGCAAATATTGATGATATTTCAGATGTTAAGCTGGCGAATATCGGTGATATTTCTGATGTTGAGCTGGTGATATGTCTGATTTCAGCCTACTTGTCTGGCGAACATCAGTGTTATATCTGATGTTAAGCTGACAGGCTCAATGGGGGCATTCACTTCAGGCTTGACATGGCAGATCCATATTCTTATCATTAGAAAAGATTAGATGTAAAAAAATCCACAGTGTTCAAAATGTAATGTGGAAGTGAACAAAATCCATCTACAAAAGTGAACCATGTGGCTCAGAAAAGCAAATCCAGGGTCAATTTGAGACTGAGATGCCTCATTAATTTTGCTAAAATATACAAATGGGACTATTTCTTACATTTAGTCCATCAGTCCAATAATGCTGTTATAATGAGCTCAACTTCACACTTACTCTTGCAGTTAATTATTAACTAATCTCTTTCATTTCAAGTAATAGTAATTAAAAACTAACAAAGAACATATATACATTTCTGTAAAATTGTTTGCAGGTAATCATAATGAGTATCAGAGTCTTTTCAACTTGACCCAAGTAAGCACTTAACACAGGGATAAACATGTTTATGTCAAGATGAGAGTGATAATGTCACATTTAATTAGCTAAAACATTTAAATGTTAAAACTTTTAGTTAGGTTCTGCATGAAACTAAGAGACAATACTAATTTTTCTTTAAATATAAATGTCATTATAATATCCACACTGTCATTTTCCATACTTATTTTAAATGTGTTTGTGATTTATAATGCTGTATTTAAAAAGATCATGTTTATTGATAAGAAAAAAGTAACATGTAAATGGGACACAAGTTTTTAAATATTGCTTACTTTATTTAGATCTGAAAATGTTGTTTTTGGTTTATGTAAATAAATATTCAATCTGATTATTCTTTAGTGCTGTTAATGATTGGTACATGTATATTTTACATAGTAAATGGTCTGTATCATGTGTTTTTTGGTAAATTAAGTGGGTCTAACACGTGTCTTGAAAATGACTAGAAAACAAATGAAAATCACTATTGACAACATTTATGGCTTCCTTGTTTTATATGTTTGCAATCAAGTTTGTAGATTTGCTTAAAGTTGCACCATTTCAATAAGCATATATGATAGATGCAAAGGACATAATATTTGTCAACAGAAGACACCCTTACTATCCCCACTACAATGCACCACTTGCATTGTGCATTCTCAAATCTAGGAAGAACACTAAAAAGGGAACATACTGATAGTTGTATGCATGAATTATTGTATGGGACAGCAGCTTTTGTTTGACTGGCTCTATGACGGCAGCTTTAATTTGACTGACTCTATGACAGCAGCTTTTGTTTGACTGGCTCTATGACAGCAGCTTTTGTTTGACTGGCTCTATGACAGCAGCTTTTGTTTGACTTACTCTATGACAGCAGCTTTTGTTTGACTGACTCTATGACAGCAGCTTTTGTTTGACTTACTCTATGACAGCAGCTTTTGTTTGACTGACTCTATGACAGCAGTTTCGGTTTGACTGACTCTGTGACAGCAGCTTTTGTTTGACTTACTCTATGACAGCAGCTTTTGTTTGACTGACTCTTTGACAGCAGCTTTTGTTTGACTTACTCTATGACAGCAGCTTTGGTTTGACTGACTCTATGACAGCAGTTTCGGTTTGACTGACTCTGTGACAGCAGCTTTTGTTGGACTGACTCTTTGACAGCAGCTTTTGTTGGACTGACTCTAGACTGCAGCTTTGGTTTGACTGACTCTGTGACTGCAGCTTTGGTTTGACTGACTCTGTGACTGCAGCTTTGGTTTGACTGATTCTGTGACTGCAGCTTTGGTTTGACTGACTCTATGACTGCAGCTTCGGTTTGACTGACTCTGTGACTGCAGCTTTTGTTGGACTGACTCTATGACAGCAGCTTTGGTTTGACTGACTCCATGACAGCAGCTTCGGTTTGACTGACACTGTGAAAGCAGCTTTTGTTGGACTGACTCTATGATAGCAGCTATTGTTGGACTGACTCTATGACAGCAGCTTTAGTTTGACTGACTCTGTGACAGCAGCTTTTGTTGGACTGACTCTGATAGCAGCTTTGGGTTGACAAAACTCTGTGACAGCAGCTTTTGTTTGACTGACTCTGTGACAGCAGCTTTGGTTTGACTGACTCTGTGACAGCAGCTTTGGTTTGACTGACTCTATGACAGCAGCTTTGGTTTGACTGACTCTGTGACAGCAGCTTTGGGTTGACTGACTATGACAGCAGCTTTGGGTTGACTGACTCTATGACAGCCACTTTGGTTTGACTGACTATGACAGCAGCTTTGGGTTGACTGACTATAACAGCAGCTTTGGGTTGTCTGACTATTACAGCAGCTTTGGGTTGACTGACTATGAGAGCAGCTTTGGGTTGACTGACTATTACAGCAGCTTTGGTTAAACTCTTTAACTGTTCTTGTAAATGCATGTCTTGTATGTGTGGCATTTATAGCTATTTCTTTTTTAAATGCATTCTTACTATAAATCTATCATAATGTGGTAAAAAAAAATATATATATATATATATATATGTATTATGCTGGCTTTTTGCCAGCTTTTGCATAATTTCTAATTAAAAGGATTATGATGATGTGTATGTATGAACATGTCACTGTAAACTGTTTAAGAGAAAGTCTTAAATAATAAATTCTTATTACAAAACAATGCTGAATTAACTCCAAACCTCTAATATAATGACTTACCTTGAAAACTCTCTGTGGTATTTTCTCAGAGAGATGAAATTTTAAATTGATAAAGGCCAGTCAACTTTTAGCCTGCTTAGCATGTATCTGTCGGACAGTCCAGATGAGCATTTTTCTGCTTGGATATATCTGACCAGGATCTAGAGTATTTGCTTCAAAGTTTGTTCATTCATCATGTTATTCAGCTCTGTGCATGTAATTCTTCCAAGAATTTAGCAAAGGATTATTCTGCAAGTGTGGCATGGTTAGAATTTAATTGTTATTTACAGTTGACTAACAAACCTGGATGCATTTACTAATTTGTTGTTTTGATGTCTTGCTTGTGTTTTAGGACAGTGTCCAGCCTGATGTTATGTCTGAATTTAATGCCAAAGGTTTGTATAGTTTGAAATACTAACTGGATGTCTGTGGTTGCTAAATTTTTGGTACAAATATGTTTGTTTTTTTTAGCTCCACTTTCCAAAGAAAGTTGAACCATGTTCAGGACAATCTCGTAGACATTGATGTCTGCATAGGTTAAGGTTTCTTTTCACAAAAATCATAAAAGGTATTCACTTTAAACTTTAAGTAAATCACATTCAATTGTAGAAAGCATTTCAATAAGGCAGGTAATCCTAAAGTTTATTTTGGCACAGTTATGTTCTGTTTTTAACTGTGAATTTTCTCTGTGGCTTAAGGTTTATGTTAAGGTTAGTTACAGCTAACACCACCCAGCACTGAGAAAAGTGGATTGCAATGTCTACTGACAGCTCTTATTTAACATATGTGCTATTCAAGTTTTATGAGGTTTCCTATAAAGACATGGGACAATATCTAGAGATTTTTATATTTGTTTTTAAAATTAAAAAAATGCTGATTTATTTTTAAGAGGATAACTTGAAACCTTCTTACGTTCAGAGGATGACTTTTGGAGTGTCTTAATATATAGATAATAATTTCAGACAGTATATTATCATAAATATTTTAAATAGATATTTGAGACCATTTGATATTCATATCTACATGGTATTTCTGAGTATTCAATGATTTATTAAGATGATAAGTTCAGGCAAGTTCGGGTTATTTACTGTCTATTATTTTTTGCTTCTACACAATAATTACTTTATATGTTTCTATGATACTGATAATATTCTCTATTTACTTTCTACCTAGGAGATGCAGGAGTGGAGAGTTTAACAGAAGATGTTGTCACACTTCTTAGTTTTCTCACAGAGAAAGTTGTAGCTGCACATAAGTGAGTAAACCATTAATGTGTTACCTTTAATATTTACCTTGATTGCATAGTAGGTAAAGTGCTGGTTCCTGGTAGAGAAACTCTGACATCACTTGGATCAGTACATGGCTGTGACACACCAGACTTTAAATGATACTGGTATATAGGATACTCACAGGCTTATACTTTGCTTGTAAAGAGTTCACAACTAGTCCATCCAGTGTTAGAACAGTGAATCAAAATGCCATTTAAGTGATTCACATAGTGCTATTATGTAACTCAGCCCTCTATCTGCTACAAATAAATGCACTTAAGAAATACATACAAAAGAGTTTATGTTCAATCTCAATAACATAGAGCAGATAAACACAACCTCCGTACTCTTGGAGGGTACCTATTTATTGTCAATTTTCTTTGATAGCTGAGTGCCTTGAATTTCTTACGTTTTCATATTCTTTAATTTTGAAGTATATATTCTGCAATCACAGTTATAAAGATAATATAATTCCTCATAGAGCTGGCCAGAACCGTCATGCCATTCCCTTACTCTTGGAGGGCATCTATGCCATCCTTACCAATGCTCCAGGGGTTCTGAGGGACAATTTCAGTTTCCAACAACTTGTCTGGTAAGTATTAGTATTGCTGAACAGAAATATTAGCATGCCACTTTGCCAGTCTTTAGAATACTTGCTATGATAATTGTAGGCCCAAATTGGAAGGTATCCATTTTTGCACATTTTTTCAGTTTCTGAAGTTTGTCCTTTTTGCTTTTTTAAGGTGTTGTTTTAATACTGCCTCACAAGAATACATACTTTTTGTTGCAGTTTTTATGTTATTATTTTTCACTATAATGTAAGTACCTTCTAAAAACTGTTTTTTGTTTTTTCTCTATTTTTTGTGGTTTTGCAATAATTATGAACATGCTGCTCATTTTTCATTAGATTTCTCCTAAATACATTTTGTGCACTTTACAGGCAAAATTTATGCCCCACTCTGATATCTCTGTTGGGTATACCACGAGCTGATGTAAAACAGAAGACAACCACAGATCACAGTGTCAATGTAGAGTGTCCTAGTCTGTCACCTCAAACGGCTAAAATCATCTACTGGTAGGTATCTTTAGCCCAAATGATAATTATCCTAAATGGATTTTTTAGTTGTCAGAAGTGTTGTTTTTTTACTTGCTCTTTCAGATTTAGATTTGATGTGTAACAAGCAAGTAACATATTTGTACATTTCTACTGAGTCTGTTGAAACTTGACATTGACAATGGGCTGCCCTGGGTTCAACCCCAACAGAGACATACCAGAGACAGTGTTGTTGCTTATGCTCAGCTTTATGTGTCCTGTCTGATTGGTTTGGTGTTTTGCATTCAGCCATTATGCTGCTTCACATATCACCATTGAACACTAATAGTCACATTAAAAAAGTTTACTGTTATTTTATTAGCCAACTTTGTCCTGTTTCAGTATATCGGTAGAGTTGGCTAAAATGGTAGGGCCTGTGGCATCCCTTCGACCTGTGTTAGAGTCACTGTTCCACAGGATCCTGCGGTGTCCCCAGCCCACACACAGACATGATGCCATCAAGACTGTGAAAGAGGTAGACCTAGTAGCTGACTTTATTGATTCTTCAACATCCATCCTGCTAGCTAATAGCATATTATGTTCAAAAACTATAGGATATAAGAGAAATATGAAGAATTTAGAAGGAGATATAATTGTATGCTGAGCTCTCACCAGCTGATCACAAATGGTCACAGCTTATGCCAATGGTGAAAGATTTTCGATAATGTCTGATTTTTATATTTTGTGAGTTTCTACCAAATTTTTAGGTGAAATGACAGCCTGATCACTTCCCGCTCAGCCACTTATCATTAAGGGGCCTAGTGTGTCAGCATATGACCTTAAGGTGTAAGAAGCTGTGAAAACGCACCCTATCACTACTGCATATGTGTCCTGGTCATACTTCCCCTTTCCTACCAGTCTAAACATCTATGGGTTTGCTTTGCTCTCATGAGCCTTTGTTGCACAAAAGCAGAATATAAGTGCCCACAGAGTAATGTGAATACGTTCTCATACGTGACAGCCTTACATTTATAATTTATTATTTTAGATAGACTTAAATTGTTAATAAAAACACTTATGTAATCATTTGCATGAAGTTCATTTTTATGTCAAATACAAAATCAAAGCTATAGACTACTGATATTTTACTATCATTTTATCTTTTGTCTTTTTTATTAACATTGTATAATGTAAAGAGGTGTTATGGCAGTCTCTCAAGATTTGTTTTACAAAAAAAGCAGTGCAAATGAACTAAACTAGGGATGTCAAAGGATACTAAATTTGGTATCCGGATATCCAGTCGAACGATCCGAACGGATATCCGTATATAAATCTTAGTTAATTCTGATGTTGCAGTCAGATGTGTGCGGGGTTACTAACGTTTCCATTGACATAATTGAATCGACATTTCAATGGAAATAATTAAATCAACATTTCCATAGGCATAGGCACTTCATCATTTTAATAATTTGTCTACGGACCTCACAAGATGTCGCCAAACATCGGACTAAAGATTGGAAGGCATAACTAATGATTTGTTAAGGAAGTGGATGTGAATAAGTCAAGATCACTGTGATCGAATGAAAACACAATAAATTCATCACTTCATTTATACAATCCAAAGGGACTTAATTAACCATGAGTAACTGATCTTTGCCGACAAACCTGTTAATTGTCTACATAATTGTAGCTCTATCTCTTCTTAATAAAGCCGAACAAACGAAATTAAAGATATTAATCAAAATGGATAAGTAATAGCTTCAAACAATGGCAGTTAATTGGCAAATTATTTTACATAAGCTGTAGCACATTTCTAAAACTGTGAAGTCCATCAACAAAATTAAAGATAGTACTCGCTAAACAAAATGGATCAGTAGAAGCTTCAAACGTTGGCGGTTAATTAGCATGTTATTATACATATCATCATGCTTTAGCACATTTCTAAAACTGTAAAGCCAAATATACGATACTGCGTGTCACCACCTGTCACCACCTGTCGATAATCCGTTACACCTGCGTTTACGTAAAAGCACAGTGACATGACAGCAGAAAGATACCTTAGCAAAATGGCCAAAACATTTAATTTAATGTTTAAAATTTTACATTTTTTAAGCGAATATCCGAATACAAAAGTCGATTTGGATATCCGATGATTCTAACGGATATCCGGATATCCGTTGACATCCCTAATGTAAACATAAGAAGATGAATGTATCTACTTCTAAGTAGCAGTACATAGTAGGGATGTTGTTCAAGTCAACCAGTTCAAAAAGGTAAAATGATTATTGATTTTGTAACCTTTGCTATCCATATATCAAACCTAAAGCAATTTTAGCTGCCACCTACCTTAAGTTAATAAATGCTATATTCAGCTCTTGTCGATCCCCCACATTCTCTGTGACATCACCGTGACCTACAGTGAGGACAGAGGAAACACAGGGAAGTCCTCATCTCCTGTCAATGACTTGACATTAATTAAACTGTAAGTTATTTTTGTTTTTATTTATAAGTTACATCATACTCTACAGGGGTTATAATGGCAGCTTCCATAAAGGAGCCACACAAATATTTCGGATGAACCAGCATGTTACTTCAAATCAGCTGAATAAACTTTATGATCAGACAATTGTTTATAGCATCATGGCCAGAGCTTACATATATCATACTGTTCCAAATGAAATTTGGGGTGCCAGTGGAGTAGTGGTACAATTGCCAATTTGTAGCTCCTCTGACTTCTTAGCCTCACACCGCGTGGTTTTGAGTCCTGTTTGGGGTGAAGGACTTAATGTAAGAAGGTCTTCCAGCTTACTTGCGGTGTGCCGGTGGTTCAACCCAGACATGTGTCTGGGATCTTCCTCCACCAAAAAGCTGGACATTGCTTTAATGATTATAAATGGTCGCATTAATGTATTTCAAAAACAAAACAAATGAAATTTCAGTATCAGAGCACTAAAGCTTAAGAATGTATTTTGGCATGCTTTTTATGAGTATTTTTTTTTATAAATTATCTACTGTTATATGTTGGAAAATAGATGCTAACTACCATAAAATTAGAAACCAAAACAGTTGTTTTTTTGCTAGTACGAACTCATTATCTCAACACTATGCTGACGTAAAAATCAACTTTACTTTAACTATTGCTTTGAAGAAAGTACTTACTATAGGTAATTAATAATTTTTTTCACTTTCATCATCTCTTTTCTTTAGTATTTAGTGTTGTGTTATGGCATTTTTACAGCTGGTCATTTCACTGAGTCAAAAACCTCTTCAGTTAAATTTATACCTTATTACAACACTTGCATAAAGTATACTTATTGTTTCCTGTAAAGATGATACCCTGTTGTCATTTTAAGAAGCTGTGCAAAGTGATCTCCCTTACATGACCACACCATTTAGTATCAAAGGAAGTCACAGCAAATAGATCATCGATGTTGCTATTGTATATCATGAATCAGCCATTCTGTATTTCAGCAATGTTCTGTGGAATGTATATAAATGTTCATTACTTTCGTTTTATTTTATCTTGATACGGTATTTATGCACAATGCCTTTGGGAAACTGGCAATATTTGGTGGTACAATGGGTGGTTGGGGGAGTTATAGACTATTCATAAGTGATGTAACAAGATTGCCAAATTTCCATTCCTATTACTGAATTATATATTCCATCCTGGAGTTGTCACAGTACTGACACATTTCCATTTGTGTTACAGAAGTAAATCATTCATCCAGGTGTGTTGCCATAGTACAGCAAGCTGGTTACACGTGTCTACTTATATTTCAGGATCATAGATTCCATTCAGGAGTGTTGTCACAGTACAGACTCCAGTCTGTGTTACACCTGTGTCAGCTGTATAAACGATCTTCTGACCTCTCTGGAGCACCTGGCCAGGGGTGTTGGTATCCATAGTGACAGTGTTGCAGTAATATGGAACAAATACTGGAAAAGTAAGTTTTTAAAAATTTACAATATTCTGAGATACAGATTAATTTCATGTTGTTAATGTTTTATGTTTGATATAAATGAAGTATTTTCACACAAGTCTATAACCTAACCTAAGCTAGTGGTTTTAAACCTGTGTATGCATTTTAAAATATAATGCAATCAAGATTGAGGTCTCTATAAATAGAAAGCACAACACAGAAAATAACACTCTTTTCTTTATAGACAAACAAAGACGAACTTTATCAAGGACCTCTCAGCTTGTACAAAATGACTCCAAGCCTGTTGACAATGGTATACCTGAGTCACAAACACATAAAGCTGAAAACATTTCATCTGACACCAATCAGGATGATGGGGAACATCAGACTAGCAATACTATAGACAGCGCTGAGAACCTTGCAGATGCCAAGGACAGTGAGATCAATGTAAGAGAGGAAAAAGGCGAAATAGATGAGGAGGAGGAGAAAGTTGAGGGGAAAAGTGTTACAAGGAAGCTGAGCTGTACAGAACGTGAAAGAGAGAGTGCTCAAAATTTTGTGAAGGAGCTGGCATCCATCTTGCCCCATTTAATGACCTTGACCTGTGTAGCAGATGTCGATGAGCATCTGCAGAAATTTTCATCCGCTTTCTCTGATGGTAGGTTTTGTATTTGATTGTATACACTTAGTGATAGTGGTTATGAAGGTTGCTGGTGGTCTTTAACATATTGCTGAAATGTTGTTTAATCCATAACATGTAAGTGGCACTAATATACTGTATTAATTTTTCTTTTACTGCCTAATTTCTATTTCGTTATATTTTTAATACATTTAATGTTTGTTCAATGATTCCATTTCATATTATCATTGTTTCAGATGTTATTTTACCAAACCATTCTGAAGACACCTCTGAACATGCCAGCACCATCCTTAATGGTGACAGTATCTACTACACATCCTATGCAGCTCTCTGTCTCTCTCTGAATCTCTCACAGTCAGGATTCTACGAGACTCGAGATAAAACACTTATAACTATCTCAGAGGTAAGCTGTTCATCATAGTAGAACCTTTCTTCCTAAACTTTGCCATTACTGTGATATTCATCAAATTCATTCTCATCGGTAGTGCTTTGGCTTCAGTCTAGAGGGCCTGGATTTTAATTTGGCCAAAGTTGCAAAAAATGTTAGTGGTATAATTTCGGCCCAGTGTCAGGATAATGTGACTATGTGTAGTATCAATCATGACAAGTGTTAACAAACTGCTTTAGATAGTGAAGGCAGCTCTATATCTGCCTCAAGTGGACACTGTCTCCAAATAACTGAAATACTTATATGTGACAATGAAACGTACAAACAAACAAACAAACAATTTATTTTCATGCTTATATTGTACTAATGGATATTCAGCTAAACGTACATCACTTACTCGGATATTTAATTAAACAGTATTTTTATCACGTATCATTAAATCTATTACTTCAATCAAGGTTCCCAAATGTGTAAAAAATTTCTGGTACATTTTGTAACTGCTAAGTTCAGTCATGGATTGGCTTTATAATACCTTGTTTCATAAAAGAATTGTCCCTACCACCATGATGGGGTAAGAATTTTCAAGTTTTCAAGTTTTTGAGGTAGTTTGAAGCGCTTAATTGGTTTTGAGCACCTATGATTTCCATTTAAAATACATGTTGCTTAATGTTTCCTTATAACCTTAAGCTCAGTTGTAAAGCTTTCAAGCTAGTTGTACATTACCAGCTCTACCCTGGCATGGTCACCCATGGCTAATGTTAGCATGAAGTTGCTAAATAGCCTTAGTTGTTGCTGAGATTAAAATTAACTACAGAAGTACTGTAGTGCTACAGAAAGATTACTGATACATCCACATGACATTCAATTTTTTGTTACAGAGGCAGTTTATAGACAGTATCCTGGATTCAGACATGTTTTTATATCTGTCTCCTGATTGGTTGGCTTCTGTCTATAAAACTGTACTTCAATCTGACCTTCTACATGAAGCTGGCTGGAAGGATGAGGAGATGGCTCTAGTTACAGCTCTTCTCGGTGGGTACCTCTTTATCCATATGTTGAAAGAATTCTATCCATATATTGACAGATTGTTTATCTCTAAAGGTCCTGTCCAACAATTGCCTAAAATAAAACAAAAGGTTTAAAAAAACAAACACTTATCCAACCATATTTGCTGCTTATTGATGTACTATTATGTGCCTGTCATTGTCACTTTTTTCAAGAATATAATATATACAGTCTTTAACCTAAATCACAAAAATAATTCTGAACCCACGAAAAAAATTGTCATGTATTCTGTGTATTATCAACACCTGTACTGTTGGATTGCGCATCATAATTTTACCCAGAATTCATCCCCAGTCTGAAAGTATAATTGAATATTTCCAGATCTGGATGGTCAAGGTAACAATGAACATGGAGTCCACACACTGAGGGACAGTGTGTTTGATTGTCAAGATGAAGAACAGTCGGCCATGGATCCTAAGCTGGTGGAAGCTGGTAAGTTACATGGAAAGCTTTTATATACAGTTATAAATAGTGTACATACTGTATTTTCACCAATGATCATTCAGGTACCTTCTATCTATTATAAAAGGAGGAAAAACCATGAAACAAAGTCACCTGAAAGATCTAGCATGATCCTTTTTTTACCTTGACTGAGACTTAAACCTATGCACTTAATATTCAAATTTTAAATCACACATTAAGTTTGTCCAGTAACATTATATACCATAAAATTCACCATGATTCACAGCTATTATCATTATTTGTTTCTTAGGTAAACTCCTGGCCCATCAGATCCTGACCCAGTCCTGGCCGGCCATCATGGATGTGCTGTCCGCCATGATGAGCAACTCTGGGGCATCTGGTGTCACAAACACCTTCGCCATCATGCTGGGTATAGATGGTGCTAAAGAGGAACATCTACGCAAGAGAGAGGCACTGTGTGCCTGCCTAGATGGGTTACAGAAGGCAGCCAAACTTTGCTGTAAACTAGGTTGGTATGCCACAATTTTTAAATGAAAACAAAAATAGTTAAAATATCTTTTCACCTGCATGCTTAAAATATTGAAAATACTGTATGCCAGTGTAGTGGACATGGAAAATAGATAAATATTTCTAATAGTTGAATAAGTTTTTTGATCTCCTAAATAGAAAGCTTGCCTTGTTTTTTTAACTTTTTATGTATCAACAATTAAGCACATTGAGACATGTATATTTTGTGCTGTTATTCTTACTGTTATCATCTACTTATAAAAAATGGAAGAATAATAAAACTTTATTTCCATACTTAACATTAATAACAATAGACAACAGTAAGCATTCAGTCATTTGTTTGCTTAAACATTCTACAAACAATTGTTCAGTTATTCAGAGATGTGAGCTTAGATAATTTGATGTAAATTGTAGTATCAATAAAATAAATCTTATTTTAACTTTAAATCTCATTTTCAGGCCTGCAGGAGCGCTGTGCAGCTGTCTTTGCTCACCTGGCTAACACATCTTGTGTCATGGAGGACTTCAAGCATGCTACTCAGGTACCTGTGGATCGTGGTGGTCAAAAACTGCCCACCAAACCAAAGCTAGTCCGGTTACATGCTGCCCACATTCTTAGCATGGACGCAATGATGACACATGGCCTAGAAATAGGAAGTCACTCGCCAGATTGCTGGAAACATGTGTTCAGGTATATTGGATGATATTTTGATTGGTAAGCTTAAATTTGTTAGTGGGACGATAAAACCAACAATGTCATAAAACTGCTTTGCGTTGATTATGTTGTATGGTCATGAGTGTGTGAAGGTTTGCTTGTCATGGCTGTAACTAAATGGATATTCTAAATAGTTTGGTGAGACAATATGTGGCTCAAAAGAAGCAGACAGATAGATAAAAGCTACACTTATGTTTACAGCAGTAAATATTTGCTTTATTTTGTGGAATACAAAAAATCAACCAAATTTGTTCATTCTTTTCTTTACTGCTGATACTAATGTATCTAGAAGGTATTATGATTTTACATTTGCAAAAATTGTATATTTAAAATTGTCTCAGACAGTGTTTCTTCTCACACTTTCATTCTTTCTATGTTTCACTGATAGAAAAAGATGTAAACTTGTAACTTATAAGTCTCTAACAGTGTGAAACTCAGATAAATTAATATATCATCAGTATGTAAAAATGTAAGCAAGACATCTCAGCAACATGTAATGAGGAAGATCGAAGGAGTTGCATTAAACCATTAAACAGCTACAAAGAGTGTCAGGCTATGGCAAATAGATAGCAATTTTTAACCTGAGCTTTACTCGATGTTGGGTAATGAATGGGTTCAGGAGCCAAATGATAAAAAGGTGCTTTTGATTTAGGATTATTTTCTGTAATCCAATTTATTAACATAATATTTAAACTGATATATTGGATTAAAGTTTATTACATAAACTGGTTGGTTTTATAAAAATAAAGTCCTTTTGGAAGTTTGTGTGCTTGACACAATTCCCTCAGGCATTTAGTTCTTTATTTGTTATCATCTTTAGGTGCTGTGCGTTTATATCAGAACTGGAACACACCTACTTCAGTAGTGGTAACAACCAATCTAGTCTGCCTAAGATACAACAGGAACAGCAGCATGATATTCAAGCTGGGATAGACGAAAGGTAAGTGATCACATGGTTACATGTCAGACTTCTACATGAAATCATGACTTTCTAAATAAAATTCATCTCCAATTCCTACACTGCTTGGCATGCATCGAATTGTCTCAAAATGAGGATTTTCATATTAACACATTGTAATATATACTCTATATCAAATTTACTTTCATTTTGGTGACTTCTCTTAATCAAGGATAGGAAAGCTAACTAACTGTGAATTTTCACATTCATAGTTTATTGTAGAAAATAAATATAAAAAGGTTTTGCACTTCTAAGCTAATTATCATATTTGTAGACTTCCAGATATTTATCTAGTTATCTTGTATTCCCCAGTGCTGACCTGTACTCTGTCCCCATTGTACCTGTAGTACCTGTGGCCCCTAGGATTAATGTGTCGGCCCTCATTAAACAGAGCAGTATAGAATCTGGCTGGGACAGGTCCAATACAGGAGGAGGGGTGCTCAATGCAGGCCAGGCCTCCCAGGCACTTTGTGGATTAGTCCCAGGAAGTTGACAGGTACAACTGTTCTAAACTGTTTACTGTCATGTAGTAAGTGTGCATAATTTAGCATACAGATAACTTCTGTCAATAGTATAAAACAAATTATTTTCCAGCTGATATAATACAATGTACTTCAACACTGCTTATTGCAAACATATTTTGCACAATATAATGAAAGCAGACTATGAACCTGTTTTCCAACATGATGAAACATCATCCTATGTCAGCGTGTTATTGTTTTACTTACATATTAAGAATCTCTCTTTTTAATGCCCTTATCATTTTTTTTAATTCAAAAATTCCCTATACAAAAAAGCCCTGTTTATTATTCTTTTTAACGTCACCCAAAACATTGTTTCTGAATTTCCATTACCACAGACTGTTTGAGGAGGCTGCAAGCCATCTGACATTACGCTCTCTGACTGCGTTCCTGTCACAGCTGTGTGAGGCGAGCAAACATCAGCTGTACAAGATTAGCAGGCAGCTTATGGAGGATTCTGATCATTCTGAATACCATCCACTGCCTGTTAATTCTCTTCACCTCTACAGACTGACCAATGTACTCTTGAAAGTGGTGCATAGTGATAGGCCATTGATACATCTCATCAAGGCATGGAGTGTTGTGTCTCCATACCTAGTTGAGGTAAGACAGGGCAATAGTAAGGTTTGCCAGACAATTGGTTTTATTCTATACTTTAAACATGGTAAAATGCCCATTAGTACATCTAATTAAAGCATGGAGTGTCGTGTCCTTATACCTAGTTGAGGTAATAAAGGGTAAATATTGGGTTGCTAGAATAGTTTATACATGACCAATGCTAAAAATGCATCACATCATGGTGTTATTGCCTTCACACTCAGCTGAGGTCAGTAGGTTTAGATGATAAATGATATGATATGTAGGATAATCCTCTTATCAAGGCATTGTTTCTCCATACTCAGCTGAGGCTAGGGTGAGCCAGTTTGAATTGTAATGTTTGTGTTTTGATGTCTTGTTACTTTAGGATGTCCACAGTCAATTATTTTCTGATGTGACTATGTTTTGATATGCAGTAAATTGTGACTGGCCATAAAAAAATCAGTCTAAAGTCGTAAAATTAATATTTTTAGTTTTAATATTTATTTTATAGAGCATAAATAGACCTTCAAAATGATACAAGAACCATCACGATACTATAATCCTGTGGAAGGCTATTCAATTTTAGGTAACACAGTTTAAGGCCTAAAACCACACATAAATGTGGAGAAAATGGCACTGAAACTAGTTTTAACATTTTTGGTCTATAGTTAAAACGAAATGCCATAGCAACCAACATTGTCTATATAAATTACACCATCATGTCATACATTGTTGGAAAGAGAAAACACAACTCTATTTAATGCAAATACTCATTTAGAAACAAAGCAACCATATAATGCAATAGCGATCATAGAAAATCATAAAAGAGTCAATTCCTTCAACCTTTTGTTTCGGTAACTATATGCGGGCGAGACTGTTTTTAAGCCATTTTAAATAAATCCACAGCATTTACTTAAATAGAAATACATATGAGAGTTAGCGATGTCTGTAAATGTTTCTTCCATATCATCACATCTTTACTGTCACTTTCACTATCTCAGTCCAACGTACCACTTGCACTTGTAAAGTAAGTTGTAATCAATTTATTCCAGTTTCCAATAACTCCGAGATTTGACCCATTTACCGACTCTTAGGCATTTAGCCAATTCTTCTGGTGATGAATTCATTGTGTTTATTAATTATTATCTAGTAACAACACAGATCGATAACAAATTCCACTTTTATATCAATAAAAATGCAGTAAATGGTAAAGTTTAGTGAAAAAAATTATTTAAACGGGATTCCGGAAGTATCACCTGACGTCCGTTTGACCAATCAGAAAGGCCGATAGGCTTATTTAGCAACAGGTGCTAAATTTCAGTTTCCGATAACTCCGAGATTTTACCCATTTACTGACTCTTTTAGGCATTTAGCCAATTCTTCTGGTGATGAATCCATTGTGTTCATTATTTATTATCCAGTAACAACACAGATCGATGACAAATTCCACTTTTATATCAATAAAAATGCAGTAAACGGTAAAGTTCAGTGAAAAAAATTATTTAAACGGGTTTCCGGAAGTATCACCTGACGTCCGTTTGACCAATCAGAAAGGCCGATAGGCTTATTTAGCAACAGTTGCGAGATTTCCTTTGTGTTGGTCACTTGTTTTAAGAGATTGTAGTGGCTACTTGGAATGACGTTTATGTTTAAAAATAAAATAATTGAATTTCTCGAGAATTAACCTTTATAACGTTACCAAATACAACCACTCTGTCTCTTTCTTTGTGCTTAAAATGCAATAATGAATTGGGCTCATTTTCCATTACTTGTTGCATAATCTCGATAAATTACGTGAACGTAAACAGAGTATAGGGTCCAATCAAAGTTAAAATAAACAGTTAAAAACTTACTTAATTCGACTATTTTTTCAATTTATTCGTAGTTAAGAGTCTCAACATTTATTACATAGCAAAATCTAAAAATCGATATTTTTCGCACCTACATGCCTTCTGAGCGGATTATCTTGATAATCTGAAATGCGACGTAAGACTGATTTTGATATGGCCAGTCACAATTACATTCATCCATGTGCATCAAATTAGTTGGTGGTGTGACATAATACAACAACTGAAAATACTTCATTTTATTCTGTTTACAGTCTGCAGGTCATAGAGACAGGAGTATTTCAAAGATGTCTGTAACCTGTGTACATGACTACATCATTGCTGTGATGACCAATTGTGTGGAACTGAAACATTTCCACACCAATGAGATGCTGTGCAAGACATTTGAGAACATCTTATGCCTTGAGCTATGTGATGGTGATGTACAAGACCAGGTAGAGGTTTCGAAAATAGGCTAAAATAAACATCTATGACAGATGGCTACATATGGCTATATCTTCATATATGACATGGCTTCATCTATGACATAGGGCTACATATGGCTACATCTATGAAATATGGCTACATATGGCTACATCTACATATATGACGTGGCTACATATGGCTACATCTATGAAATATGGCTACATCTACATATATGACATATGACTACATCTATGACGTATGTCTACATATGGTTACATCTACGACATATGTCTACATATGGCTACATCTATGACGTATGTCTACATATGGCTACATCTATGACATATGTCTACATATGGCTACATCTACATCTATGACATAGCTACATCTATATCATATGGTTACATATGGCAACATCTACATATATGATATATTGCTACATCTATTACATATGGCTACATCTCCCTATATGACATGGCTTACAATGGCTACATCTACATATATGACATATGGCTACATCTGCATATATGACAGATGGCTACATCTACATATATGACATGGCTACATATATATGACATGGCTACATCTATGAAACATGGCTACATATGGCTACATCTACATATATGACATGGCTACATATGGCTACATCTACGTATATGACATATAGCTACATCTACATATATGACATATGGTTACATATATGACATATGGCTACATAAGGCTGCATCTATGACATATGGCTACAGATAAACATTAGTTAAGCTTGTGTCTGGGATGCTTTAAAGAAATAAATTGTTGTATACAACCAATCAGAGGTATCGACTCGGGCCTATGGCCTTTCAGTTGAAGGCTTTGGTGAAATTTAGGATAAGATTTATTAGAAATGTTCACGTAATCTACTATGATAATGTAATAGTGTGGCTATATATGACATGTTCATGGCCTGCAATCACATTCAAGGCAGTTCTATATTTTCAACAATTAAACACAGTCTGAACTTAACTGAAAGGTTGATATTGAATATAAAACTTCTACCCTCTTAAAAAAACAACACACACTCATATTAAAAATCATTTGTGTATTTAAACTCTATTTTATTTTGCATTCAGATAGTAAAGAAAGTGCTTGTTTTTTTACAATCAAAAGGTATACAGAACACTGAATGTAAGATTGTTCTTCCAGATTGTGTGTTCCATCTGTGAGCTTGTGGAGGCATCTGCAGCAGACATTCGGTCAGGTTGGCGCCCACTGTTTGGCGCCCTGCGTGCTGTCAGGATTGAGTACACCACCATTGAGGAAGTGAATGAGGCACGGCAGAGACATGTGGAGGCAGTGCTTGATGTATTTGATGTTTATCTTAACACAGATAATCTCCTAGTGTTTGCTAATGCCATGGTAGACTGCATTCTCTGTCTGCTGAAATATGTCCGCGGTCAAGGTAGATGATTTATTGTTGTCATTGAATGAATTAAACTAAATTTAATGTGTTTGAAAGTTTAGGGAGCGACTGCTGAAGCATATTTTATATTTTGTGCTTTAATATTAAAAATGCATATAATTCTAAATATTTAATTACTTTAAAGTGATTTTGAAGAACGGAATCAGTTTTGAACTTATTGTGTCCACAAAATCAATGAAAAATAATTGCTTATTTGACATTGCTTACGACATTACATTTGTATAATTTTCTCTAAAGCTCAAGTGATGTTTGATGATGTCTGTAGCACTTATTTTGTATATATATTTTATTCAATTGTGTATTTTCCTTTCTGAATCTATCCAGGAGAGTTTGAGGATTCAGACACTGATGACACAGACTCCGTGAGTGACTACATGAGTTCCTCGCCGGCCTCAGAGAATCTGGTTCTACCTGCGCTGCAGTACCTCAAACAGTGCTCCGTTATTCTACAGTCCATGTGGAACATGCCAGCATGCCCAATTTTCCATGGAGCAAAGAGGTGAACTTTTTAAACCTGCTTTAGATGAAGAGGGGTACTTTGTGTGATTATTTCATAAAAACTTCCTTTATGTGTCCTTTATGTGACAATTTATCAATTATGCACAAATTAAGTTTTCATTGACGACAGCATGCCCAGTCTTCCTATGTTGGTTAACTCTTAACTAGACAGCCTTATGTGAAGATGAGAACTTTTTAAGCATATTGTATTATATCTTCTTCAGTTTCCAAAATCTTTATACTCCTTGATAGCAGTTTTCATTGTGACCATTGAATAAGTGCCTACCATTCATAGGTTGATTCAGAATTCATTGCTCTGGCATTTTAGTGATTGTGTAAAATGTTACATTAGAGGGACATAAACATTAAGATTTATTCCCCTTATCTGGAGCTTCTAGATAAATTACCCTGCAAATTTGTATTTTACTTCTCTTTTTGTTTATTTTCCAGTCCTTATTGGAAACTTTTAACAATCCTCTTTTATCAAATCATTCTCAATCAGTACTGTTTTTACAACTATGTGCAGGATCCAAGTGGAAACTTCCAGTCGATGTGTGGACCCTAACATCCCTAATATGAACTTCAAGAAGTTTGCCCGCTACTTTGTGTCAGGTGAAGGTGAAGGTCATGACCTTGTTGGTGATGACAAGTCCCCAAAACACCGTGATACTCTCGGTGTGACTGATGATAGGAGTGCTGGGGAGTGCACCAGCATTACCTCTATAGACTCTGGAATCATTTTAAACATGTGCAAAGGTAAATTTAAAAAACCAGGTACTTTTGACCAAGAAAAAATAGGTTTGTTAATACCTACAAAGGTGAGGACAATACTACTTTGGATCAAACTTTTTTTTCCCTAATATTCGTAGATTTGTAGAAGCCCATTCTGCCTGTTTCAGTAACTCTTAGGCCTTTTTATATTTTTATGTGTTTTTGTGAATGTGTTATGTGAATGTATAAGGTAGCATAATTTAACAAGGATACATAATTATTTCTTACTTTCCTTATTCTGTTGTAGAGTGACAAAAGAATATTTCATAACAAAAATATTCTGTGTTTTTTTGTTTTGGTCTTAGTATGGTGCATTTCATGGATTTGCAGGCATGCAACCTGCTTTCATAAAGCTAGTTGTCAGCAAAATAAGAGTCAATCATTATATATCTAACATATCCTTTTATAACTTGCAATAGATGAAGAAATTACTACAGGTCCTTTAATCTTTATCCACCAGATGGCCATGAAAAGAAGACCTGTGACTCACAGCTTGTACAAGGAGAGACTGAGAGCCAGTCATCTGCCTTGGTGAGCCTTGGAGAGCTGGACAACCAGACTGGTATCTTGCATGTCTGGTTCCTCATGCTAGAGGGGCTGTCTGGTGCCCTGTCTGCCTGCTCTAGGAGCTACCAACCTCACACCATGGAAACACTCTTTGAACTGCTTCGCTCTGTATCACACATTCCTGGTGGGTCATTGTCTTTTAGTGTTTTTTGTCTTGGTTTGATTTATAGGTCGCACTGATACAAATACAGTTAGGTCACAATTAGGACTTAAGCTATTTTTACTGGAGATAAGATTCCAAGCAAATCCAAGAATAACCACTACAAATGATAAGCTTGAACAGCTTAAAAATCTTGAACCAGCTTGAAAATTGTTTGGCATGTTAGAGATGAGAACCCACACTGTGTAAAGATGAGAAGTTAATACTTTTAAAAGATGTCAAAGGGTGAACTTGGTATTGTCTTAAAATGTACCATATTAAGAAAATAGAGAAGGCTGTTAATGTTGTATACTTTAGTATAAACTTTTTAATATTTTTACCCTCATTTTGAAACTTATTTTACATAATGTATGTATCTCCCTCAGGTCCGGAGTTTGGTGTGTACTGTATGAAGCACCTGCTGTTCCCCATGCTGCAGTCCTGGCTCAGGTCTGGTTCTCGAAAGTTTGGCTATTGGGACACAGCTGCCACCAACTTCAAACAGTGTTGTGGTCATGCTGCAGACCTTGTGGTCGACATGCTCTCAGACTTTGCTGGTAAGTTAAAGTGGCCACATTGATTGGCTAAGATCATTTGTTGCTGGATTATATTTATGCTGTTACTTTGCCACCTGGTGACCAAAGAAGTGTTTGGGCTGGTGTGTGTGTGTAAAAACCCTAGGTTTATTAGGCTAGTAGGCATAGAAAATCCAAGAACTACATCATGCCCAGGTCACATAAGTGATGCAACAGATTGGTGACTACTCAATGAACAAAAAAAGCAAGCAACTGCTCTGCCAATTTTCTTAAAGTATTTTAGTTTTCATAGACAGAAAAGATAAGGTGAAGACAGAGCCATTCCTAGGTTCAACCATGGAGAGTCAGAATACTAGGTTATGGTGAGTACTAGGGAGATTCATCTCCTGTTAAAGGATAGAGCTAGCCACGTTCCATCAGCTTGTACATAAGATGTTGTATTGACTTATCAAAGTACAGAATCACAATACAACACGTATCTCATGGACCTTCTAAATCATAAGTAAAATTTTAGAATCCATAAAAGCATAACATGCCTGTGAGACACCTGTGAGGCTCTGCTATATACATGTATTGGCCATTATTCTGTCGTAAATCAATCTTTTTTTTTTTTGCTGTAATGTCCAAAAGATGTCATAAATAGTGTAATTTAAAATGGAAATTAAAGCAATTCATGGGACTATGACTTTATTAATATTTATTGTAAGATACATTTATTCCATGTACCCCATAGACATTTACCTTTGTTTGACACCCAAACTGTGATAGTGCTACAACTACCTTGAGAGTCTGCAGCTGACTCTTCTCTTGGATAGCCAGATTTTTTAACTCTATTGTATGAGCTCTGTGTTTCACTTACCTTGACATCATATTTCAGTCTGCAAACTGATTCATTCCAATCCAGCTATGCTTGCAGATAACCATTACCCTTAACAGGATTACTTAGAACAAATACAATGTTGGAAAGTGAAAGTGCAGAATGTTGTGTGTGTATGGCTTAGCTTTTTTTATGAATGTTGTGTGTGTATGGCTTAGCTTTTTTTTATATTGAATGCATAGATTATGAACTTCATTTCAAACCTGGTCCATCTTTATCTTTACCTTATTCAATCAATTCCTGGCAACCTATTGCTGGGCAGAGTGCAGTTGTTTGTTACAACTTGCTGACTTGTCAGTCATGTTAATGGGAGCTTGCAAGCAAGACCTGTTAGACTTGCAGAACTGTGAAAACACCCTGATGTGAGTGGGCATTTGTAAAGGAGATATGTAAGTAAGTTAATTGGCATCTGATCGAGCATGGACATCTGATGCATCACAGTCTGGTATTGTAACATCTTTTTAGAAAGAATGTATAGGAAGAAAGACAAGACTATGCGAAATGTTCGTAGTAGTTCTGACTTTTGTTAAATTACAATCCTTGTTATCATGATCCAGTTCTACATGTACTACCATCAAAAGAATAATTTTCTTTAATTGTTGGTAAAAAATATAGGAATCATTCATTTAAACATACGCAGATTTATTTACAGTGCCCAAGCACAAATCTCCAAAATCGCCCAATTGTGATGACTAGAGGTGGCTAAAACCATGTGATGTTAACATATAAATGTATACATTCTGCTTTCAAAACATGTTACAGATTGCATACTGGTTGGCCACAGGTTTAGATCATTATATGGCAACTGCTTGTGATTGACTTACCAATAGTCAACCAGCAGCATACCAATCAGTAATCAGACTGCAACCACTCTATGGTCAAATAAAATCATTGTGTAGTCACTTGCTGCATGATCAAATTGATCAAAAGATGCCTTGCTGTTTCTGGGTTTGTATGATTGTTCTGCAACAGTCATACATCATTCATGTCAATGTTGCGACTGGACATATGTCAGCTCTAAAGACTTATTGTGAATAATGATAAACTAGTCACAAGGCAGGTGTGATCAGGGTATAAACAAAACTCAAAGGAAGTAGTCAAACTTACTGATCATGAACTACACATTTTAGACTATATATATTTGTCAAGGAAACATGTGAGACAGATTTAAAAGGAAAACAATGTATCAAGTATTTTTCCTATGTGAAGACTAATCTATCTATCCTTTTTTGCTAACATTCTGTCATCTTAAGTTTGGTCATTGTATTCTCATAACTCTGGAGTCTTAAGTAATTAATGTCCAATCATTCATTGTGCAAATGGAATAATGTAAAACTATAAATCTTGTACATTTTCCCATCCTTGATATGCTCCAAAAGTTTAAATAAGGAAATCTGCTAAAGCTATTGACAATCTAACAGTTTTTCATCATTTTTTTATTACTGCTTTGTTTAATCAAAGTATATACCTGATGTTCATTAAGATACAAATATTTTTGATTTGGATGTTTTGATTTTTCAATTTTAGTTTTTAATTTCACTGTTTTGTTTGTTTTTCTTTCTCTTATTATTTCTATATACTTTTGTACTATGTACAGTTTTAGTGTTGCTGTTTTTTCAAAAAAGCTGTTTCTTTGTTAGTTTTTATATAAAATGAATGCCCAACTCTTAAAATACTTCAAGGGTATTCATCACATCTTTGCCAGTTTGAATTTACCAGTATATAATAATGTTATTTCTGTACATTCTGTGAAACACATTCTGTTATAAAGCAACAAGGCATAGAATGCAAACATGAACACTATTTACTTCCAGGCAACCAGACTGTGTCCAGCATGCTGTGCAGTGTCCTGCAACAGTTTCTGATTGTCCTCACAGAGTGTGTTGCACAACCATTCGAGGTCATCTCACGTCTTGGATGTTCCTGTATCAGGTAGTTATAGAGGGTTTTTCCTAAATTTAATATTTATCATTTCTTTTTAGTTTATTCATTCCATGTGCATTCTCCCTTTCCTGTGTTTTTGTGTTGTTCTTGTTTGTTTTTGTTTTTTCCTTAATTATACCAATTGGCTGGGCCTCTTGTTTTTAAAATACATTTTTAAGCCAATTTCATTGTATCTTTGCAGACATATTTTACTGAGTGGCAGCCCCAGCTTTTCACCCCAGATGTGGCAGATTGTAATTGATGGACTTGAAAGTGCCCTTGATGTAACTACATATTGCACCCGTCAGCTGATGCTTCTTTTCAAAGCCAACTCAGAAAATTTCTATGGTGACATAGGTCAGGTGAAGGTAGCAACAAGAAAGGATAGCTCAGCCACAGACTTCTTTAGGATGTGGAACTTGGCTCAACAGGTACATTGTAATTGTGATAGGACTGACATTGTCTCTACTTTGGTCTGACCTTAGTAAAAAGGTTGAAATGTATAGTATTCTACTAAATATTAACTAAAGCCAACCCTATCCCAAAGGTTTACATCTCCAACCATATTTTTAATTTAGTGGACTAAGAACTCGATAAATTCCCTTCATTTTTCTCGAGAAATTATTGTTTTTATACAAAAATATCTAATTTAAGAGTTGTTTTGAATACTACTTAGCTGATACTTTTTGTCAGGAAGTCATAATCATGTTACTTTTGGAGCATGATATTAGCTTAAAGTCACTGTCAGCTATTTTGTACATCTGTACAGATCACACTTTGGTATATTTACTAACAGAAGAATAAAAAAGAAGTCAAAAAGGAACACCTAATGAAAGTATTGCATGATATTTTCCTTGTGTTATGTACAGACAATGTATGTCATTAATAATGACCTTTCTAGATATTCCCCTGGATTTGTCTCTACATTTCAATGGTGCTGCAAAGTCACATGTCCTAATAGTGTTATTTCTTCACAAGGCATTCTGAAAAAATATGTCAGTCAAATGTTCAAGACGAATAACATCTTCAAATGTGTAGAAGGATGTACTCTTAGTTTGATTGAATTTAATTAAACCAGTTAATCATGAACTTTTTTGTAAAGCAATTAACTTAAGCCAGGACATCTTTCAGTGAATTAATTGGGTGGATCAGTTATGCAGTCGACAATCTACTTAGGGGGCATTTCTTACCTCTGCAAATTGTAAAAGAAAATGTTAATTTACAGGTGTGAAATAATAACTGAAGATAGAAAAATAGATCAATACAGTGAAAATGTCATCTGTTGCAGTATTGGTACATGAATAGTAAAATTATAGTACAGAACTTAATTAAGACTTGAAGATTAGAGCTTATCGTCTATGAACAACAAATAAAAACACATGTGTGTATGCAATAAATCAAATATACATGTACAATAAGACTATAAACAGTTTATATAAACAGTATTTTTCTGTACATCTATAAATAAATGTAACACTCATATAGTATGGGTAACAGGAAGATAATAGTATTACTGGGGCTGGTTACATGTTGTCAGATTTATGTTATAGCCAGTATCCTGTATTACTGAATCATTATGAGTGAGCTACTTAAAAAGGTTTTAACCATCTGTTTCTAAGTTCCATAAATGGGGATAGTCATAGTGATAGTCTTGTTATTGCCACACTCTCACTGTATATTTAAACTGTTTATATTCTTATTGTATATGGTAAAATTATATATCTGTTGGGATTTAACAAGAAGGTTGAAAAGTTGAGAATATGAACACCACATGGCTAGACAGACACCACCCTAATAGAGTTACAGTATACATTTAAGAGAGAAGTCAGTTCATTAAATTTGAAATCACTGGACCTGTAAGCTTAATCAGTAGAGTGTTGGCTCCAGGTACAGGAGGCCCCTGGGGGTATGAATCAATGCCACAACATACCAAAGTCGTAATAAATGGTAGTGGTATAGCTTTCTTACTAGCGCTCAAGCAAATATTAGGGTAGTTCCATACCTGGTTGTCCCAGTAGTCAGATTAATGTGACTGGGTGTGGTATCATGCCAAGTGTTCACAGGCATGCTATACACAGTGAACTTAGCACTATATCTGCTTCAAGTTGACACAGTCTCCAGATAATTGAAATACTGTTGGTGGGACGATTAACTCAATAAACAAACAAATTTGAAATCATCGTTTAAACATGTCAGTTATTCGTAGACATCTGATATTAGACATATGTGTGGGTACCTAAAATGTTTCAGCACTCTTTGTCTAGGTTTTCCTTCTGGGCCTTTACCAGAGTTGAAATTATGGTATTTTAAAGCAGATGACAGTAATTCCTCATTTTCAAAATGAAAGCAATGTGGATAGCTATATTAATGTACTCAGTAAAAGTATTCTTTCACTTACTTTAATTATGCCTTTTTTATCATAATGTTCAAACTTCCACTTAGTCAGTATTTAAACATAAAACATCATACTTTAGATTTGTATCAGTAAAGATTACAATTTTAGTTTGTACACAAAACTATTTGTCTCCCTCTGACTCTGTGTTCTTACTGGATTTACAGATGAACATGACTTAACAAGAGTTGAGAAGTATACCTTTAAGGGTCATTTCATTGCTTATACATTTAGATGAAAACCTAATTATTCCTACTGGACAGCTCTACGGACATGACTTAATCAGAACTTTAATGTATACCTTTAGGGTTATTTCCTTAATTATACATATAAACTTATATTTCTGTAATTTCAGGTGTTTCTCCTGGACAGTCAGGTGGACATGACCCCACCCCAGCTGGACAATGAAGAAGATCGGTCCTATGTCCTTCTTCTATACCCTCCAGGCTACGAGAACAGTCTCAACCCAGACCATATACTAGCCAGGTAGGCAACAAGAACAAGTTATTGTTATAAATGGTCTTGTCATTATAAATGTTGTGGGAATTAATCCTTAACCTTTTATAGTTAACTCATACTAATTATTAGTTAGATAACATCTAATTAAGCAAATGAATCTGGTGATTCATCTGATCATGATTTACATAATTTACTTAGATCTCACTGATATGGGATTACAGGTGTAGAAGATCTGTATTTTGTAACAGGATATTTTATTTACAGTGAAGAAAGATTTTCATATGTGTATTGTTTCAAATCTCATATATGTTATTTATTGTAGGATAAAAAAAATCCACATTTTGTTGTCTCAACTTTTGGCTCTTTGTCCTTTTATACCACTTAAAGAACTATACTTCCTTTAGGGACACCAATGGTTGAGGGGTCAAGTTTCAGATTTATAACACATCTGACTTCTCAGCCCCATTACTGTGTGGTTTAGAGTCCCAATCTGGGCTGAGAACTTGCATGTGGGTAGGTCTTCCAGCTGACATCTGGTGCACTGGTGATTCAACCAAATATTTGGGGTTGTCCTTTACCATAATAGCTCATTGTCACTTTAATGACCATCAGTGTGTTGTTGTAGTTTATTTCTGCAAGGCAAAAAGCTAGGAAATTACAGTCCACTCATGATACTTACAAATCACAGATAGATAAATGTATAGGCTAAAATGGATACATTCACTAGGTACCTATCAGTATTTCTATATATCAAATGTAGAAAATGTTGCACTACTTCAGATCACGATACTTCGGATCACGATACTTCTGGATCATGATACTTCGGAATACTACACTCGTTCATATGATTGTCGCCTTCCTTTGAACCATTTATGCATCTTAATAAAGTCACAGCTTTACGAATACCAAAAATTGCTGCCATGTTTTCACACCTCTGTGAGCGATTGCAGCTCCACTAGCATGCTGACATCAGCTTTCCTTATTAGTAGGGCACTCCTGATTGTGACACAGTAAGCACATTGTTCTATGTTTGGTATTAAGTAAATCATGAAATTCCAGTTAAGGTCATTGTGCAACCTTCACTACACTCCCATCACCAAGTTTATGTCAGCTGAGATGAGAAATGCTGTGTAATACTGTGTACATATGGGTAATAAACAATATTTCTATTTCATAATAAATATTGATTATTATACATTTTGTAAATATATATATACAATATACAATAACTTGCTTTTAATTTTATTCCCATATGACGGTGATGAAAATAACAATAATGACAATCGTATCATGTAATGTAGAAACTGGTTTAGAGTAACAACAATAGTTAACAGCTGCAATCAGCAATGTCCTGAAGTTACTAAGGTAAGTTACGATACTTTAGATCAAATGATTGAACGGATAATTTGGCCAGTCCAATGGCCACTTGTAGTATCGTGACTGGACTGTACTTCTTTTCTAAAGTTACAATAAGATTGCCAAAATTTCATTTGGTTAAATTTTCGGGTGTTTATAAACCGATAAATCAGAAAAACAAGTACAGTTGTAAGGTAACTTGTGTTACCACGATACATATGTTGAGTACTTTTGCAGGATGTTTAATATCTCTGATGTGGCTCCTCTAGGGTAAGATCATCTATCACCTAGCTTCTCTGGACAATGGAAATATTTGTGTTATCCTTCTTACAGATTTGGTGTGAAAGGGTTAATTGTTAATTAGTGAAATGATTTAAGTCCATCATAGTGTTTAACAAAGTTTACAATTGACATTGATAGATGAAAACTTAGAAATTAATTGATAAATTCCATTTTTAATTTTAAAGTGAATACTTTTGATATGGATTGCACAATATGGGCAAAAAGTTGTTTAAATTGACTTGCCCAGTTTAGCATATGTTGATGGTGAATAGAATCACGTAAACCAATCCTCATAATTATTTAAATCATGATTTTAATCAGGGAAAGTGTTTATGATAGCCATATGCAGATGAAATAGCTTAGCAATATTCTATGTTGCTGATGTAGAAATGACTTAGAAATGGCTTAAATAGAAAAAAAGAAAAACTTGCGAGAATGTTTATTCTCTCAATTTTAAGACAACACAGTCTATTGAATGTTTGCCTACATATAATCCAAGATTAGATATATAGCCTGTATACATATACTCCAAAATTAGATATAACATAATAATCTACATGGTTCATTGTGGTTTACCAAAGATTTGATTTATTGATCAAAGATTAAAAAAACAAACAGGACCAGCTTTGTCAAATTGCTTAACCTTTGTTTTGTTTAAACACAAAATTATTGTAGTGAATGTTGAAAATAAAAGTTGTTTATAAGTATAAGTGTGCTTGCAAATAACAGCTTATGGGGGACTATCTTTAATTTTCTTTCATTATTTTTTAGTACAAATGATTTTAAAATAATTTAACTATCCATCTTATTTTTATTTTGTTTTCTACTCTTTTTTCTTACATTTTGGTAATTGACATTTTGTTTGTTTATCCTTTTTTGAGTGCTTTTTATTTTGTGTGTGTGTGTGAAGGTTTTGTAACAAAAAGATGCATTTGTATTAGGGGGTTGGGTTAAAAGTTATTACTGGTTAACCTATTAAATTACTTGAATAATTTGCTGTAATTCCTAAAGCATGCTTCTTCCAGATAATTAGTGCAATTTTTGTGCATTTTTTTACATTACAATGACATTTATTCATACTATTCTCTTAGTCGGACTTTCTTCTTGTATCTGTTATAGTTCTGCCTTTCTTTTTTAGGCCTATTCTTATGTTTATTAAAAATAGTATAAAATGTTGAATCAAGATAATATTTACAAACAGTTCCATTAATTAATAAATCCAATATGTGTCTGTAACTGCACCAATATTCCCTCTGTTTGTGTACGAGAACTTACTATTTTCCCTTAGGCTTAAAGTAGCACAATATATATTAGGAATGTTTAGAATTCAATTTAAGTCCAAGTCAAAAGTCTTAAAAAGTAAGTATGATAACCTTGCATACTGTCAGCTAATAAAACTTAATTCCATGACTGATTAGACAGGTTTCAGGGTAATTCTCCTTGGTAAGGTTTCTTGTCAGATGGTAAAGGGTTGTTTATCACACTGAAGACACCACTGTATTAAGTAAAATAAATAAATAAATGTGTTTTGTTTTGTTTTTTTGTTGTTTTTTTTTGGGGGGGGGGGGGCATATTTTCACTCCTAAAAACAACAGAATGGAATTATATCCTTATTATCCGAACTTACATTCCCTCTTTCCCCAACTATAATGTGTTTGTATTTACTTTTATGTATCAAGATAAATTTTAGCTCAAGTGCAGTTTATAAGGCACTTTTCAGTTTGCCTTTTCATATCGTCATTTCTGTCTGTATTCCTGGGAAGTTGTGACATTGTGTTTTGAAGCATCTGCATGTATAAAACCACAACAAATACCATTATACAACTGCCAAATTACACTGACATTTTTTATTTGACTAATGCAGTAAGACAGGAAAATTGGAAAACCTATTGCCTTTCAGTTCTTGTGCACTCTCTACTTTAAGACTGTTTCTAAAAAAAGTGCAATGTACAAATTTATCAGTGGTTTCTATTGTGCAGTGGTAAGCGTGTCTAGATGCACATGGTATTTGGTATCTCCAATGTTACCGACATTACATACATTTTGATTTGTTTCGATAGCTGAGTTTGAATAAAGTATTGAATTTGACATGGTGTTACAGGAAATCATCAAAACACTCCATATGTGGTATGTATTGCAGGCTACCATTCAGAAGTGTGGTGGTAGGTCTCCTGTCCCACCAGCTATTGCTACAGACTGTGGGGTGTATACTGCTGGAGGGATCACACTCAGGAGATTCTCACCAATCAGGTACTGTCATTGGCTTTATGTTTTATAAAACTAACTGTGCTCATTAGAACATGCTAAACTTAGTACAAGTTTAATGGATCTAGTTAAATAGTGAAGTGCTACAAGTCCCTAGCAAAATGTGTATTTATATCATTCTATTTATTTTTTTTATTCTGAGACTTCCACTCAAGGTTGTGGTGTTCATTTAATTATATATTTTCCAGTTATTCTCTCGCGGCTCTCAATGCACCATGTGATGCAGTTACTAGATTGTCTTCGCAATTCCTACAAGATGGCATGTGAGTTTGACCTTCGACCTGGACTCAAGTTTCTCCTTCAGAAAGTAGCTCACACCCAAGTGGCTGTAAATCTTTACAAACAGGCTGGTGCTAGCATGGTCTTCTACATTCACACCCTCATCAAAATCTGTTCCAAGTCTCCTGGTTTAAATAAAGAAACAGTCAGAACTCTCCTGTTAAAGGAGGAAGAAAAAGTCTCAAAAGATAAAAATGAATCTCCAAACATGAAGAGGAGCACAAAGGATGGTAAGGACACTGGACCTGTAGGTGATGCTGGTGATAATATAAGTAATTGTGGTGATAAAGTAAATAATGCAGATTTGCATTCTCACGGTGCTGATGATATAGATAAAAAGTCTTCCCTAGATGACCAAGCATTTTATGGTGCTGGAGATAGCTTTAATGATAGCATTAAACCTAGTACAGCATGAAGATGCCAACAAGGATACAAGTCCTCCTGAACCCTCATCAGTGAAGGATGTATCTGAGTCTAGTCAAGCCAAATTTGGAAGCGCTACCAATAATCAAGCCATGATAGAACATACAGCTGATGACCAGAACAACTACACAGATAAGATATCAACTGCTAAAGAATCTTCACATGTACCTTTGAAAATGGAAGAAAAGAACCTTTTTTCAAGCAACAGTCAGGTAGGTGTAAACAATGGTTTCAAAATTGATACTCGCATTGGTGTTGATTTCACCAAAAAATCATCAGCTGACATGAGAAAGAGTGAGATTGTTGCTGACAATGTGGACATGTTTGTGAGCCTTCTACTGAAGGTGTGCAATGAGCTGTGTCAGACATATATCGACATCCTCTATGACAAGGAGGGCACAAGCTGTGTGGACAGTATGGCGGCCCAACAACTCTTCTTCCTGATCGCCCAGCCAGATGATCTGCCTGAGGTGGGCAGGAAGAAGCTAGACCTGGATCAACTGAGCAGCCAGCTGCAGCAGACGCAGGCGCGACTCCAGGGTCTGGCCATAACACAGCCTGTGTCTGTACAGAGTAAGTTGGGTTGTTATATTTATATAAAAAAATGATATATATGAATAATATAAATAATTTGTGAATATAGGAATGAACAAAACTAATAAAAAACTGAACTAAAAATAGTGTTGATTAAAAAATTATATAAATAAAACACCCAATCTGCATAAAGATGTCATTTAGGTTAATGATCATTATAATGTATGGTTAAAAAAGACAGTGTATAATAAATACAAAAGATTTATATGTTTGTAATTTTACATAAGCTGCTAATAATGATTATATTTTTTATGTCTGTATCTGTATAAAACATACAAATATCAAACCTTATTCTGTATTAATGAAATGTCTAGCTGTTCAGCATTTAATTTTTGACATTTGTTTTCTGTTAATTTTCTCTACATATTTTATCTCCCCCAATGTCAATTCCAGATGATGAAACAGGCAGCATTGCTTCCACTGCCAACCCTATTCAAGAAGAGAAGGAGATCAAAGATCCATCTGCATTACCTCCCTTGTCTCCAAGTCACAAGGTTGAGAAGAGTAAGAGAGAGCTTCGTTCCGAGCAGGAGAGTCGTGTGTATAACCTGGCTACTGACAAACTGATCAAGAACCTAATGACAGAGTACAAGAAACGCAAGAATCAGAATGCCATGCCAAATTTTGCCAAACAGACAAAGAAAGACAAGAAAGAGAAAAAAGTGAAGAAGCTTTCCGATCCAGTGGAGCAGGCAATAGATCAGCAACAGCAGTCATCCATTATGAAAGTAGGTCAAATAATGGTTATTTAAAGAACTTCTCTTTGTGATTGTGTTCTTTTATGATTGTATATTTAAGTTAGAAATTTACATCAAAGATGCTTTCCTAGCATTTTGCCTTTTTTAAGAAAAAAATCTTAACATAGTAAAGAATGTTTCAAGTCTTACAAACACATAATTTAAAAATAACATTGATTATGTTATACTAAATTTAACTTTCTTTATCCAATTTTCTAAACAAAATAAATACCGGAGCTTTCACCAGACCTTTTCAAGGACAGAAAATATAAATTTACTATCTTATGTTACTTTTTCCAGGCAAAAATAATAGGTTTTAAAATAAAACTACATGCAAATAAGACTGAGGGTTTCAGGAACAATAATTAGGCATGCATTTTGTTTCATGTTTTCTTTCATGTTTCTTTATTTTTGAATATCAACACATTTAAAAAAAAAATGAAAAAAATTACCTTGATGTTTCTTTAACCTTTGACCCTGTTCCAGGACAGTGAAGCCCATCTCCAGGCATGGACCGAGCTCCTTTGCTCCATTCTGGGGCTGTTCCAGCAACTGGATGACGGACAGTTCACTACTCTGCTTCCAACGGTGTTCAGCTGTGTGAACCAGCTGGTCTGCCACGCCCAGGACATGCGACTGCGAGAGGAGCTGGCACAATGGCTACATAGAATAGGCAGACTTTACCAGATTGCTCCCATTGGTGCAGCCAAATTGGGGTGACTTTTAAATGTGCTGACTTGCCCTTTTGTAATATAACCAAAGAGAATTTACAAAGTTTGTTAAATTGTACCCATAAATACTAGTTGACATTTTGCTTTACCATTTTAAAAATATTCACTGTGCATTTAAGTCATGTTTTTCCATACTAGTTAATTGGCCTACTAATTAAAGGATATATAAAATGGGCAAACACTACTAAATTTTGCTGCAACTAAATATGTATTGAAAGGGAAGGACATACCAAACAAATCAATTATATTGTCAAGTTGGCCATAAGTTATTTAAAAAAACAAATATTACTAATTGTTATGAAAGTGTATTACCTGAAATTTAACATAAACCTAGTAGATAGACAAATCTTCCATTTTTTTCTCTTTATTGCCTGTAACTTGGCATTACAAGAATTTTGTGTCATTTTTCCATACATATTATGATTAATATGACAATATCCCTGAATAAATAATGTAGGAAGAATAATATCTGGTTAGAACCACTTATCCACGTAATCCACTAACACGATAAAGTATTATATGGCTTATGATAAATTTTGTCTCATATTATTATTTTTTATGCCTTCAAAAATCCCCATATAGCATTTGCCCTGTCTCTCCGAGCCTATGTCACATTTTTCTTGCTTCAACTTCCAAAGTATTTACAGTTCTTCAATAAGAAATCACCATCTTACAGACATACACTTGAAGGTGTGATGCACATAACATTTGCATTTGCCACCAGGTCATATATTATATTAAAGTTCAAAAGAAAAGATACTTTTGTAATAAAAGGTCACTTATGTTATATATTTTTTGTCTTAGCCTCAACTTTGCCAATGTTTTTTTTTTTTTTTCACAGGTAGTTCATTCATACTTCCCCCATCATACGCTGACATGCACTTGAAGGTGTGTGAGGCATATCACTAACAAGTGCAATGAGGTCAAGGTCATATTAAAGATCATTGCCTAATTGGGAACTTATATCAATTCCAATGACATGTCTAGTTTCTAAATATTGTTCTCATTATTTGATCTGCCAAAGGAACAGAAGAATAGATCTGATAACTTCTATTATCTTTTTTATATATAAATGTATGGGTATGAAAGAAAATAGTTTTATAATTTGTCCACATAAACTAGATTTTATTTTCTTAGCTTTCCTATTCCTTGAATAAAGAGAGCTATTGCACTAACTCCAGCATAACCTTGATTCCACTTAACAATCTTGGACCATGCACATACAGAGTTTTGCATGCAAGTACTGTCCAGCTTGTATCTCAACAACAAAATCATAGATTTGAATTAAACTTCGCATATATCTTGCTATTGATTATATCTATCAAGTTTACATCATACATTTAGGCAGGCTGTTCCTGTGACATCCCTTGTCTAAATTTCAAGTTTAATTACTGACATTTTTAATAACACAGGCCAGGTTTTAAAAAAAAGGTGTTCTGAAGCTATTTAAAAAAAAGAGAATATTTTTATACAGATATGCATTCAGTATGTGGTCATGCATTGTATACACTGTAACTGCTTCCAGTGGACACCATCTCGAGATAATTGAAATACAGTTGGTGGGACAATAAACCCAGCAAGCAAACATACATTGTCTATCATTATATAGTGCATAATTTTAATATTTATTTTGTTTGTTCTATTTAACATTGTTAGTAGAGCAAAAATCTTTTTGTGAGGAGATAATGTTGACATTAAGTTGAGTTATCATGATTGTGGTGTTTAAAAATATTCAGTTTGATTAGCTGTCTGTCAGTTTTTGTTTTGCTGAGTGAGATGAGAGGAAATGTGTTGTTTTACATGAAACATAAATGTACATCTTTGGTGTGTCATTAAGAAATATAAACATTATGTTAAGGGTTACTTTGCTGTCTAAAAGTGACTTGATTATATATTTGCTTTGACCATATAGTGTTCAAATTGAAGTCCTCAAAATCCCTCATTCTGATTGTTTTAAAAGTGTAAATGTTGTTCTTACTTACAAAAAATGATTTTAATTATATCAGATTACTAAATATAAATTTGCTTGCTTATTATAGAACATTAAAAATCACTGGAATTGTAAGGTGAATGTACATTTGTACAGAATTTATTTTGCTTGACACAATATTCTTGTCATAGAGTCAAAGACGTTACTTTAAGAGATTCACATGTAAGTGAGCTACCAGTACTGTATTTGTATTATCTTACTGTTACTTCTAAGCAGTTATTGTTCTTCATTAATAATTAATATTTTGTTCTTGTTGTGATCTTATTGTTAATATATATTTTTGTTGTCATTTTACGTTTGTTTTGAATGATTAAGAAGTATGTATGTCAGTAAGAAGGACTTTGGCCAGTTATTTGAGCACTTCCAAAGAAAATGTTTTGATTATTAAAGCCTGGCTCTGTGATTTCTATTCTTTTCACACTAACAAACAATACCGGAGAAATATGATGCCACGAGGTAATTTGACTTAACATAGAAACTTTTTAAATTAATATGTAGATGACTTTTGTCTCATTTGTTTTTGTTCTTGTTGTTTTGTGTTTTTTTTAATGAAAGTTTAAGCAGTTCACTATTGTCTTAGATATTAAGTTCTATTTTCTCATGACTTTTAAGTATTGTTTATTTTGATCACATGACATCATCAAACTCACTTTGATGACTTGGACGCATCTTGTTAAGAATTCATTTACTTTTTTTTTGTAAATTGTTCGCTTCTGTTTCAGTTGTGCACATTTTTATGAACAGTTAAGGTCCACTTTTACCAATTTTAAAGCTCAGAATCTATATTTTGACCATCAACAAATCACAGAGCCTGGCTCAAATGTATATTGTAAATGATGTCTTTTAAAGGTTATATACCATTTTTTATATCTGTTGTTAAGTTTTCAAGATCACATACTTTATTTGTTATTTTTTACCTAAAATACGTGAAAACTTTGCATTCACATTTTCTGAAACAACCAAAATCCAGTCGTCCAGTATAGTATAATTTCAGTAGTCATGGTCACTCTTTTAAACAAAATGTTAATGACACATTGATTCAGTAATAAATACATTTGTCATATGCATTGTATAGCTTGCTCTTTATAAGTCAAGGCTTATAAACAATGAACAATAGTCATTTAATTAGGTTCAATATGATTTTTAAGTCTGAGTTTATTTCTACTACTTGGTGCTTAATTTAAACTGTATATTCTGTAAACAAGTGGTGTTGTTTTGTCACCTTACCTGCCATTTAATGGGCATTAATGCAGCCAATGTGTTTTTATCATGCCATCTCATAGTTATCAAAGTTACAGATAACCTTTTGATTGCAACATTTGCCAATAGCTTCAACTTGTTGATTGCTACATTTGTCAATAGCTTTAACCCTTTGATTGCAACATTTGTCAATAGCTTCAACCCTTTGATTGTTACATTTGTCAATAGCTTTTACCCTTTGATTGCAACATTTGTCAATAGCTTCTATCCTGTGATTGCTACATTTGTCAATAGCTTCAACCCTTTGATTGTTGCATTTGTCAATAGCTTCAACACTTTGATTGCTACATGGTCAATAGCTTCAACCCTTTGATTGACACCGGACCTGGTAACACAATCAGTAGAGCATCGGCTCCAGGTACGGGAGGCCCCGGGTTGATCCTAGGCCGCGACATACTAAAGTCGTTAAAAATGGTAGTTGTATAGCTCCCTTGCTTGGCTTAAGCAAATATAAGGGTAGTTCCACGATTCATTGGCCCGGTGTCAGGATAATGTGACTGGGTGTGGTATCATACCTGCTTCAAGTGGACAACGTCTCCAGATAACTGAAATACCGGTACTGTTGTTGGGACATTAAACCCAATAAACAACCCTTTGATTGCTACATTTGTCAATAGCTTCAATCCTTTGATTGCTACATGTGACAACAGTTTCAATCCTTTGATTGCTGCATTTGCCAATAGCTTATACCCTTTGATTGCTACATTTGTCAATAGTTTCAACCCTTTGATTGCTACATTTGTCAATAGCTTCCACTATATTTGTAATTGTTAACTCATACATAGGTGACAAGAATTGGTGACAAAGGAAACAAGAAGTAAAACTCGCTGAAATATAGATTATATGTATGTGTGGTTGGAACTTTCTACATAGACTTGTAAATGAAAGCTTTTTCACAGATTGATTGATTATAGCGGCCCCTAATTAACAAGGAGTCTGGGTCCAAGTAAGACTGCTTCCAGTTTGAACTTGCTGGTCTTGATCTTCGTTATTGTCCATTAATTTATTATCAGCAGAATAAGAGTTCAGGAAGGAATGTATTTTTGTGATGATGAATCTTCACCATCTTCTCCAAAATATATATTTATGGTACCGGTTGGTACTCTATAAGTTTGTCTCCATTTGAGCATTGTAACAAGTTCCATGATAAAAATGAGGTTGGGGTTTATTGATGTGCTTAATAAAATTTATTGGCTTCGAGGCACTGGAAATTGATTGCAATGTATAAATGTACCTGGCTTCACAGTAAGAAGGAAGTCCATGGGTTATTAGTCATGTTGTACACCCAAAATGTTATACATACATAAGGGTTTTACTTCAATATTTTCAATATTATTATATTTTACATTTACTATATATAAAATACTTTTTGCGCATACATGGGTTGATGGCAAAGATACCATGGTTAGGAGTTGTGAATACATTTAGCCATGAATTCTAAGAATTCCAGCTTCTGTTAATCATTTTGAGTTTTTCTTCACATTCCTTTTTGCTTTTAATAACCCATACATTGTTTGTGCAAGTAAATCTTTCACCTGTTTGCTAATTCTTGTAAATTTTAACATTTTTGACAAAATAACAATATTCTGTATGTAAAAGCATTTATTCTAATTTATAATTACAGTAAAGTTTATAGTAATCAGAAAAAAACTGCTAATGTTAAGGGTTTTAACATTTTATCATATTTGATATTGAAAATCCCTTCCTTTTTTAACAATGAATATCTAATGGCAATTACTAAATTTTATTGTGTATGAAGCCACACAATTCACACTTCATATGTATTTAAATTATTGCATTCCTATCAAGTCTATCAGTGTGTTGTTTATGATGCACATGCATATATTACATGCATGCTAATATCCAGAGATATACTAGGTTGTTGAACTAAAATGGCTATTGATAATGGTGTCATGCTAGAATCACCCAATCTAATGACAACACTGTCATTTAAAGGTCAGCATGTTCACATAATTGTAATCTAGTGATCCGAGATAATGGTTTATTTCAATACCATTGTTGTTCAAGAAACGTTTGTTTTCATCTTGAAATATAAAATTACAAAATCTTTGATCATTAAGTTTTAATGTTATTGCTAATATCTTCTGCTTTTTTCAATTATATATACAAAGTACCTCTCACTTGTGAAATTGTGTTGTTACAGACATTACACTGTTATTTACTCATATAAACATTTGTTAATATAGCTAGATATATAACTAGATTTTTTTTGTTCTGTTATTGTTTTGGTTGTGGATATTTTGTTATAACTTTGTATGCTACAGTGCAATAATTAAACTTCTGAATTCCATCCTGTTGATAAGTCAGGGTCCCACTGAAAGAAAACCACCCATGTCATGCAAACAGAGATGCACAAGATCAAACACAGTGCTATTGTTTCTTACCAAAAAAGGCATGGTATGTCTCTTTATATTGTGAATAAATGGAATTTTATGACATGTTGGGCTCAATTTTTTTATATATACATACTTTTTATAGGAGATGCTGTGGCACGTCAGTGGGTGTTTATTGACCTTTCTCTGTTAAAGCAACCCAATTTGTTTTTGTCAAAACATTTAAAAGTAGTTTTTAAATTTCACTTTTAATGTATTCTCTTAAAATAAGCCATACCCTAAGATTACAGGTAACAAATATCAAAATCATGCCCTTAAATGGGTGATATGTAACAAATTTAGCAGAAAAATTGCCATTGAATGGGTGACAATGAAGTTTAAACTCACAGAAATAAATGCTTTATTGACTTCTTTATCATTCTGACCTTTTTCTTCTTAAATCAGGCTGGCCATTGTTTTGAAGTTCAACAGCAACATTTCCTATCAGTTTGTTAAATGTCAGAAGCAAATAAATACTTCAGAACAATGTGTACAGTAAACTCAAATAAAGTTGCTTTAAGCTTTCATTAAAGAAATTACTAACCAATCCGAAATATATAAAAGACAAGATCTATAATGATTATTTAAACTGTTATATATTTGCTAAAATTAGTGTAAAAACTGACCTTCTTATGTTTACATGGTTATTGTTAATAATTGAAATTAACACCCTTCCAGTGGTCACTCTGTTAATAGTTTTCTTATATTAGCGCTTGGTTTTCTTTCAGTGTTGCTTTGCTACCCGTCCTATCCAATAAAAAATATATATATAAATTGTGTTTATTGTTTCTTTGTTTCATTTTCATTGCTGGACAGTACCATAACATCCACCATCGCTGCTTTGTATGGTTGTAAAGCAGCACCGACATAAACATTTGGCTGTTTTTTGTGTAATGAAAAATAATGGAATAATTGTTCCAACAGGTTCTCTTTATACCATTATACAATGGGGTACATTAGTGAAATGGAAATCCCCCCCCCCCACACACACACACACACACGCCCCCTCCCCCGCATGTTAGATAATATCTCAGCAGTCCAAATAGACAGGCCCTTTAATTTGGTATTCTGGGTGCCATTTTAAACAGTAAAATTATTTAGTTTTGCATGAATATAAGCCTTAATTGAAATACTTATAGATAAGTTATTTAAACAAGAAAATGGAAGTGTGTGTTGATGGTTAACGTTGGTATCACAATAAAGGCATTAAAAGTCAACGTACACACTAAAGAGAACAAGCATCAAACCCGAGTAATTCACATCAAAGGACCTACCTGTTTTAAGGGATTTTTCATTTTATTTATTTGGGTTTTACGGCACACCGTCACTTAACAGGTCATACGGCGACGAAATTTGTTACGACCGGTGTCGCTATATAAGTTTATTTATAAAATGGCACGTTTACTAAACGACGAAATGGTGTAACAGAAAAAACAAGCCAGCAACAAACTAGTACAATAATGTTTTATTTTAATAAACAATTTAATCTATGGCATAATCAAATAACAAATAAATGAGACAAAATTTCAGAAAGCAAAATAAATATTAGCTTACAGTTTGTCCCTTTAGGAGGTGCCCCTTTAATAGTCCAATCAATAATCCTGAGAGTTTTCGGTAGAATGTCCTCGTAGATAAGCACAGTTGAAATAATCCAAAGGAAGAACAATACACGAATGTTAATATAATTCCAAATCCAACACTATAATATTTATATCACTGTAGAATATAGTTAAGTCCACGTAAGTTCCAACACAGAAAGATTTAAGATAGAAGCTGCAAGTATTTCCAAACTATATGTCCAATCTCTAAATCAAACTTTTTATCCAAACTTCCAAACTAACTTTATATCGACAAACTCGCCCTTATAAATACCCAAAGAATTTCCAGAACATTCCCGAACCCAGAACATTCTCGAAAACCAGTAAAAAAAAACAACAATTGAACTTTCTAGCATGATTCTTTTCTTCTAGCAGTTACGCGAATGCTACGTCATCAAAAACAACGGTATTTAAACAACCCTTAACCTGACTAGCGTAACCTTAAACGCTGGTGTACTACTGTACATAACACTATCCACTAAGGTCTCATTTAAGCATTACTTTTATTTTCATATGTTAGGTCATCTTAAAGCCATAACAACTCCAATGAAACAATGTAACAAGTACCAATAAATTCAACGTAGGAAGTTAAGGAACGCACAGACTACTGATCGAATCAAAAGCAACTAATTCCTCATTGTGCCACACTGTAATCCACATGATTTAAACTGATCACGGCAGCTAGATACCTAACAAAACATAACGTGTATGGCTTTAAACTTACTACTTTTTTAATACATGTATTGAGGCGGCGATGGTTATGCGTTTTTACGCGAAACTTAACAAACCAAGACATATATGATACTTCTGGGTATAAAACAGATGTTTAAAAACAACTTAAAGCTTCGAGGTGTTGATATTTCACTTGTTTCTGACAAAAATGTCTAAGAAGTTCCTGGTGGTGATGTTGCAACAGTTCGAGGTGGTTTTGTTTCAATAGTTTGAGGTGCTGATGTTTACTTAGTTCGAGGTGGTGGTAATGTTTTAATAGCTAGAAGTGTTTTAGTTTCAAAAGTTTGAGGTGGTGATGTTTCCATAGTTTGAGGTGGTGATGTTTCCATATTTTGAGGTGGTGATGTTTCCAAAGTTTGAGGTGCTGATGTTTACTTAGTTCAAAGTGGTGGTGATGTTTCCATAGTTTGAGGTGGTGATGTTTCCATAGTTTGAGGTGGTGATGCTTCCATAGCTCGAGGTGGTGATGTTTCCATAGTTTGAGGTGGTGATGTTTCCATAGTTTGAGGTGCTGATGTTTACTTAGTTCAAAGTGGTGGTAATGTTTAAATAGCTCGAAGTGTTTATGTTTCCATAGCTTGAGGTGGTGATGTTTCCATAGTTTGAGGTTGTGATGTTTCCATAGCTCGAGATGTTTCAATAATTTAAAGGGGTGATATTGCAAAAGTTAAAATTAGTGATGTTGTAATAGTTTGAGGTGGTGATGTTGCAATATTTTGCAGTAGTTATAGTTCAATAGTTTTGCGATGGTGTTGTTTTAATAGGTCAAGATGGTGAAGTTTTGGTTGTTCGAGGCGGTGATTTTCTAATAGTTCTAAGTGGTATTGTTTAAAAAGTTCAAAGTGCTAATGCTTCTGTAGTTTGAGGTGGTGATTTTCAATAGTTTCCACATCAGTGAAGATTTAGAAGATTCTTGGCAGCCATCTTGGATGGCAACTTCAATGGATTTTCAGATGACTTGTATAGAAACGTAAATCTTCTTTTTTTGTCATTTCCTCATTTGTGGTCCAAAAATTAAAAGCCATACACCATTGGAAAGCTCTTGAAATTCATATTTTTAGAATGCAATATTTTTAAATTGATAAATGCACAAAGAATTAAAACTCAGTAATAAATAAAATTATTGGCTCATCCTTAAACAAAATGAAGAGTGTATCTTTTGGGTTGTATTTTTTACCTGTTACACAATCAAAAATATTGTTTTTATTTTTACAATACATCATAAAAGCTGTTAAATTTGATATAAAATTCGGTTAAATAGACTGAAAAATTAAAAAATGCAGTGGTTAGTTTAATACAAATGTACATATTTCTCGCTTTTGGCCTGCATTAGTTTCGGCCTGCATTAGCTTCTGCCTTCAAAGATGGCTGCCTTAAACCGTCTTATCAGAGCCTATGACATCTCATGGAAACTATCTATAATTCGGTTGATTAAGTTTAAAAAGTTCGAGGTGTTTAAATAGCTTTAAGCAGTGATGTTTTAATAATTCAGTTTATTTTTCAACAGTTCGGTAAGAAAATGTCTTTTATTAACGTGACGTGGTTTTACTGATTTAATGGATTGGTGTGGTTCTGTTTCAAAAGTCTGGTGATGTACTGTTTATAGGTATCGATGTTTCAGTAGTGTTGGATGGTAATGTTTCCCAAGGGTTCGAGGTGGTTATGTTGTAAAAGTTTTTAATGGTAATGTATGAAAATGTAAGGTTGTGACGTCTTAATTTCCACTCGGATATAAGCGTGATAGAGCAATTAAATATGCTGATTATTGATGTATCAGTGATAAGCATTTATTGCATTATAACTGCTAAAATCATGTATGCATTTTACATCTTGGTTCAAAAGGACCATTGTGTAAACATATGAATAGCAGTACAAAACCTGACGAACCACAATTATCGGACACGACCTTTAATTGAACAATACCCCGTGTCAGATTAAGTCTGACTGAAATGGCAACAGCCGGACATGTGTGACACCGTTTGTTCATTAAAGTTTAACATGCATTCATATTTATAAGCCTCCATAGCTCAGTGGCTAGAGCACTGGTCTTGTAAACCAGGGGTCGTGAGTTCGATCCTCACTGGGGGCTTAGAAGAAGCCACTTGGAAAGTGTGTTCATATTTTGGTTTAAATAACGTGCATACTTTTTTATACCGCTCTATACTTATTTCACTGAGTCTACTTTCTGCAACTGAAAGTACGATAGCACAGTTAAAACTATGCATTTGAACTTTAAAGGTTTAAGTCCCGCAAAGTTGTTTTCCATTTTTATACAGGTTGTTACCACATGAATGTCAGCCCGGCTAGCTCAGTCGGTAGAGCACGAGACTCTTAATCTCGGGGTCGTGGGTTCGAGCCCCACGTTGGGCGTATACTTTTGTCGTTTGTCTCTCTGTTGGTTATGTTTCATGAATTTGACGTGGTGATATTTACAAAAAAAAATAGGAGATAGTGTTTTAATGGTTCGAGTTTATAACCTGTCAGTAATTTGATGTCTTTAATGTGATTTTTGTGTTTTATAGGTCGAAGTTGTTATGTTTCAATAGTTTGACGTGGCAATGTTTCAGTAGTTCCAGATGACAATGTTCCGTTTGTTACAGGTGGCAACATTACGTTATCTCGGATGCTAATGTTTCAACTGTTCCAGGTGTCAATGTTTCAGTAGATCCGGGTGGCAATGTTTCAGTAGTTCTAGGTGGCAATGTTTCAGTAGTTCCAGATGGCAATGTTTCGTTAGTTGCAGGTGGCAACGTTACGTTATCTCGGATGCTAATGCTTCAACTGTTCCGAGTTTCAATGTTTCAGTAGTTTTGGATGGCAATGTTACAGTAGTGGCACTGTTTCAGTAGTTCCAGGTGGCAATAATTTAGTAGTTCTAGGTGGCAATGTTTCAGTAGTTCAAGGTGACAATGTTTCAGTAGTTCTAGGTGGCAATGTTTCAGTAGTTCCAGGTGGCAATGTTTCAGTAGTTCCGGGTGGCAATGTTTCAAAAGCCCCGGGTGACAATGTTTCAGTAGTTCCGGGTGCCAATTTTTCAGTAGTTCGGGGTGGCAATGTTTCAGTAATTCCGGGTGAAAATGTTTCAGTAATTCCGGGTGATTATGTTTCAGTAGTTCCAGGTGAAAATATTTCCTATTACATTAGTTCCGTGTGGCAATGTTACGTTAATTAAGGGTGGCAATTTTTCGTAAGTTCTAGGTGGCAATGTTACGTTAGTTGCAGGTGGCAATGTTACGTTAGTTACAGTAGGTCTAGGTGACAATGTTTCAGTAGTTTCGCGTGGCAATGTTCAGTAGTTCCGGGTGGCAACGTTTCAGTAGTTCCAGGTGGCAATGTTTTAGTAGTTCCGGGTGGCAATGTTTCAGTAGTTCCAGGTGGCAATGTTTCAGTAGTTCCGGCTAGTAAGGTTTAGCTAGTTCCTAGTGGCAATGTTTCAGTAGCTCCGGGTGGCAATGTTTCAGTTGCTCTAGGTGGCAATGTTTCAGTAGTTCCTGGTGGCAATGTTACGTTAGTTCCAGGTGGCAATGTTTTAGTAGTTCCGGGTAGCAATGTTTAGGTTGTTCCCAGTGGCAATGTTTCAGTAGTTCCAGGTGGCAATGTTTTAGTATTTCTGGCTAGCAATGTTTAGGTAGTTCCCAGTGGCAATGTTTCAGTAGCTCCTGGCGGTAATGTTTCAGTAGTTCTAGGTGGCAATGTTTCAGAAGTTCCAGGTGACAATGATTCGGTTGTTCCGGGTGGCAATGTTTCTGTATTTCCAAGTGGAAATGTTACATTAGTTCCAGGTGGCAATGTTACGTTAATTAAGGGTGGCAATGTTTCATTAGTTCCAGGTGGCAATGTTTCAGTAGTTCAGGGCGGCAATGTTAAGTTACTTCTAAGTGGCAATGTAACGTTAGTTCCAGGTGGCAATGTTACGTTAGTTGCAGGTTACAATGTTACGTAAATTAAGGGTGGCAATGTTTCAGTAGTTCAAGGTGGCAATGTAAACTTAGTTCCAGGTGGCAATGTTTCAGTAGTTCCGGGTGGCTATGTTTCAGTAGTTCCGGGTGGCTATGTTACGCTAGCTCCGGGTGCTAATGCTTCAGCTGTTTAAGGAGGTAATGTTCGAGTAGTTTTATGTGGTCATGATTTAGTAGTTCCAGGTGATAATGTTTCCACGTGGCGATGTTTAGCTATTCCAGATCGTAATACAGTACCGGTGACATGGCGGAGTGAGGTCACTTTGTGGTCGAGGGAAGAAAAATTTGAGGTTTTGCTTAATTTATGTGCACTATCCTAGCGCCGGACCTTTATTTATGTAGTTGGAAGTCAGTCGCACAGAAAATGGATCAAATATCAAAGCTTCATGTCGAAAAACAGGCATTTCGGGTATTTTCCATCTGCCGATACCCCTTCCACACCCAGATCATGTAGCCAAAACAATGGAGGTGAGAACGGATTTCAAGTTGTAACGGCCAAGAGTAGGCGGAGGTCTACAGTGGGTCGTTCGAGCCACGACATGCGGACGGTAGCATGATTCCAGGCCCAAATGTGACTAAAGAAACATTTAAAAACATGTCGGTTGATGACAAACTGGTTATTTTATTTGACATGATGGTCAAGGTCAATAATGTTGACTCATGTTACAAAAGCTAGAGCCTCTCGTGCATGGTTTAGCCAGATAACAAGATTCTGTATATAAAAGCATTTATTCTAATTTATAATTACAGTAAAGTTTATAATAATCAGAAAAAAACTGCTAATGTTAAGGGTTATAACATTTTATCATATTTGATATTAAAAATCCCTTCCTTTTTTAACAATTAATATCTATTGACATTTACTCAATTTTATTGTGTATGAAGAATAAAAAATATAGAAACTATATATTCTAAAGCAGAGCATACTGTACAACACAAACGATGGAGAATATAACTAGTGATTATGACAAGAATGAAAGTTAACAAGATGTTTAACTAATACATTCTTCATCTTCATGACAAAATATTTGTGTTTGTTTTCTTGTTAATGGATATTGACAGTGACTTGATGACACTTCAACTTACATATAGCCACACAATCCACACTTCATATGTATTTAAATTATTGCATTCCTATCGAGCCTATCAGTGTGTTGTTTATGATGCACATGCATATATTACATGCATGCTAATATCCAGAGATATACAAGGTTATTGAACTAAAATGGCTATTGATAATGGTAATCACCCAATCTAATGACAACACTGTCTTTTAAAGGTCAGCATGTTCACATAATATTAATGTAGTAATCAGAGATAATGGTTTATACCATTGTTGTTCAAGAAACGTTTTCTTCTTGAAATATAAAATTACCACAACTTTGATCATTTAAGTTTTTATTTTATTGCTAATATCCTTTCCTTTTTTTAATTATATATAAAGTACCTCGCACTTGCGAAATTGTTACACATATATTTAATCATATATACATTTAATAATATAACTAGATATATATAACTAGATTTTTTTGGTTCTGTTATTGCTACAGTGCATTAATAACACTTCTGAATTCCATCCTGTTGATAAGTCAGGGTCCCACTGAAAAAACAACATATGTCATGCAAACAGAGATGCCCAAGTTGAAGCACAGTGCTATTGTTTCTTACCTAATTAAGGCATGGTATGTCTCTTTATATTGTAAATAAATGGAATATTATGACATGTTGGGCTCAAATTATTTATATATACATACTTATTATAGGAGATGATGTAGCACATCAGCGGGTGTTTATTGACCTTTCTCTGTTAAAGCAACCCAATTTGTTTTTGTCAAAACAGTTAAAAATAGTTTTTTAAATTTATCTAATGTATTATTCTTAAAGTATGTCATACCTTAAGATTACAGGTAACAAATATAAAAAATGCCCTTAAATGGGTGATATGTAAAAAATTTGGCAGAAAAATGCCCTTGAATGGGTGATAATGAAATTTAAACTAATAGAAATAAATGCTTTATTGACTAATTTATCTTTTGGACCTTTTTCTTCTTAAATCAACTGGCCATTGTTTTGAAGTACAACAGAAAACATTTCCTATCAGGTTGTTAAACGTCAGAAGCAAATTAATACTTCAGAACAATGTGCACAGTAAACTCAAATAAAGTAACTTTAAGCTTTCATTAAAGGAATTACTAACCAATCCGAAATATATAAAAGAAAAGATCTATAATGATTATTTAAACTGTTAAATATTTGCTAAAATTATTGTAAAACTGACCCTCTTCCTATGTTTACTTGATTATTGTTAATAATTGAAATTAACACTCTTCCAGTGGTCACACTCTTAATAGTTTTCTTATATTAGCGCTGGTTTTCTTTCAGTGTTGCTTTGCTACCCGTCCTATCCAATAAAAATATATATAGTATATATATATATATATATATATACATATATATATATATAGATATATATAGATATATATATATATAGATATATATATATAGATATATATATATATAGATATATATATATATATATATATATATATATATATATATATATATATATATATATATATATATATATATATATATATATATATATATATATATATTGTGTTTTTTGTTTCATTTTCATTGCTGGACAGTACCATAACATCCACCATGCTGCTTTGTATGGTAGTAAAGCAGCACCGACATAAACATTTGGCTGTTTTTTTGTGTGATGATAAATAGTGGGATAATTCTTCAACAGGTCCTCTTTATACCATTATACAATGGGGTACATTAGTGAAATGGAAATCCCCCCCCCCCCCTCATGTAACATAATATCTCAGCAGTCCAATTACACAGGCCCCTTAAGTTTCAATTCTGGGAGTTATTTAAACAAGAAAATGGAAGTGTGTGTTGATGGTTAACGTTGGTATCACAATAAAGGCATTAAAAGTCAACGTACACACTAAAGAGAACAAGCATCAAACCCGAGTAATCCAAATCAAAGGACCTACCTGTTTTAAGGGATTATTCATGGAAGACTATCCACTAAGGTCTCATTTAAGCATTACTTTTATTTTCATATGTTAGGTCATCTTAAAGCCATAACAACTCCAATGAAACAATGTAACAAGTACCAATAAATTCAACGTAGGAAGTTAAGGAACGCACAGACTACTGATCGAATCAAAAGCAACTAATTCCTCATTGTGCCACACTGTAATCCACATGATTTAAACTGATCACGGCAGCTAGATACCTAACAAAACATAACGTGTATGGCTTTAAACTTACTACTTTTTTAATACATGTATTGAGGCGGCGATGGTTATGCGATTTTACGCGAAACTTAACAAACCAAGACTGTTCATATATGATACTTCTGGGTATAAAACAGATGTTTAAAAACAACTAAAAGCTTCGAGGTGTTGATATTTCACTTGTTTCTGACGAAAATGTCTTAGAAGTTCCTGGTGGTGATGTTGCAACAGTTCGAGGTGGTTTTGTTTCAACAGTTTGAGGTGGTGATGTTTCTATAGCTCGAGGTGGTAACGTTTCAAAAGTTTGAGGTTTGATGTTTCCATAGTTTGAGGTGGTGATGTTTCTATAGTTTGAGGTGGTAATGTTTCAATAGTATGAGGTGCTGATGTTTCAATAATTTAAAGGGGTGATATTGCAATAGTTAAAAAAAGTGATGTTGTAATAGTTTGAGGTGGTGATGTTGCAATATTTTGCAGTAGTTATAGCTCAATAGTTTTGCGATGGTGTTGTTTTAATAGGTCAAGATGGTGAAGTTTTGGTTGTTCGAGGCGGGGATTTTCTAATAGTTCTAAGTGGTATTGTTTAAAAAGTTCAAAGTGCTAATGCTTCTGTAGTTTGAGGTGGTGATTTTCAATAGTTTCCACATCAGTGAAGATTTAGAAGATTCTTGGCAGCCATCTTGGATGGCAACTTCAATGGATTTTCAGCAATCTCATTGAAATCACATCCTTACTTTCGCTTCATTACTTTTTCTGATGACATCGCATTAGGTGTCACCTCAATTTGACCTTTGATTAGCCAATGAAATCGTCGGCTGCACAATGTTGGGGTATAACTTCATGAATATTCGCCAGATTACGGCTATTTACGGAAATTCATATTGAGCAGCAATGTCCAAGGTATTCCGATAAAAGGTGCGTCACATTTTCAAGATGGCAGCCCCAATTGACATTTGCGATCCAGTAAAACAAACGCCTAAGAAATTACATTCGTTAGTTGATCGGTGCTGTTTTTGCTGGATGTCATTTCTCCAGGTTCTGATAACAGGTAGTGGGAGCAAACACTCAAAAACAGTTCAAACAAAAACTTAGAATCAATGAAGAACGCCTTCAGAATATGAAAAAGGTAGTGAAGTGTTTGTCGCTGTCTGACAACGATACCGCGGTGAAACGAGGTTTCTGATTGGTCAAGTTTGACGTCATCGGCTCTTAATATTTATAATTTAAAGGTCACTTCGAGGCGACCTTTATCGGGATGTCATCAGATCCTAACCAGCGGAAAGTAATGAAGCGAAAGTTAGGATGTGATTTTAATGAGATTGGGATTTTCAGATGGCTTGTATAGAAGCGTAAATCTTATTTTCTTGTCATTTCTTCATTTGTGGTCCAAAAATTAAAAGCCATACACCATTGGAAAGCTCTTGAAATTCATATTTTTAGAATGCAATATTTTTAAATTGATAAATGCACAAAGAATTAAAACTTAGTAATAAATAAAATTATTGGCTCATCCTTAAACAAAATGAAGAGTGTATCTTTTGGGTTTTATTTTTTACCTTTTTAACAATAAAAAATATTGTTTTTATTTTTACAATACATCATAAAAGCTGTTAAATTTGATATAAAATTCGGTTAAATAGACTGAAAAATTAAAAAAATGCAGTGGTTAGTTTAATACATATTTCTCGCTTTCGGCCTGCATTAGTTTCGGCCTGCATTAGCTTCTGCCTTCAAAGATGGCTGCCTTAAAATGTCTTAACAGAGCCTATGACATCACATGGAAACTATAATTCGGTTGATTAAGTTTAAAAAGTTCGAGGTGTTTAGATAGCTTTAAGCAGTGATGTTTCAATAATTCAGTTTATTTTTCAACAGTTCGGGAAGAAATTGTGTTTTATTAAGGTGACGTGGTTTTACTGTTTTAATGGATTGGTGTGGTTCTGTTTCAAAAGTCTGGTGATGTACTGTTTATAGGTATCGATGTTTCAGTAGTGTTGGATGGTAATGTTTCCAAGGGTTCGAGGTGGTTATGTTGTAAAAGTTTTTAATGGTAATGTATGAAAATGTAAGGTAGTGACGTCTTAATTTCCACTCGGATATTAGCGTGATAGAGCAATTAAATATGCTGATTATCGATGTATCAGTGATAAGCATTTATTGAATTATAACTGCTAAAATCATGTATGCATTTTACATCTTGGTTCAAAAGGACCATTGTGTAAACATATGAATAGCAGTACAAAACCTGACGAATCACAATTATGGGACACGACCTTTAATTGAACAATACCCCGTGCAAGATTAAGTAGGACTGAAATGGCAACAGCTGGACATGTGTGACACCGTTTGTTCATTTAAGTTCAACATGTATTCAAATCATTCTATAAGCCTCCATAGCTCAGTGGCTAGAGCACTGGTCTTGTAAACCAGGGGTCGTGAGTTCGATCCTCACTGGGGGCTTAGAAGAAACCACTCGGAAAGTGTGTTCATATTTTGATTTAAATAATGTGCGTACTTTTTTATACCGCTTTAAACTTATTTCACTGAGTTTACTTTCTGCAACTGAAAGTACGATAGCACAGTAAGGAACCATGCATTTGAACTTTTTAAGTCCCGCAAAGTTGTTTCCCATTTTTAAACAGGTTGTTACCATACGAATGTCAGCCCGGCTAGCTCAGTCGGTAGAGCACGCGACTCTTAATCTCGGGGTCGTGGGTTCGAGACCCACGACTTTTGTCGTTTGTCTCACTGTTGGTTATGTTTCATGAATTTGACGTGGTGATATTTAAAAAAAAGGAGATAGTGTTTTAATGTTTCGAGTTTATAATCTGTCAGTCATTTTAGGTTTAAAATGTGATTTTTGTGTTTTAATAGTTCGAGGTATTTATGTTTGATGTGGCAATGTTTCAGTAGTTCCAGGTGGCAATGTTTCAGTAGTTCCGGGTAGCAATGTTTAGGTAGTTCCTAGTGGCAATGTTTCAGTAGCTTCTGGTGGCAATGTTTCAGTAGCTCCGGGTGGCAATGTTTCAGTAGCTTCTGGTGGCAATGTTTCAGTAGCTCCGGGTGGCAATGTTTCAGTAGTTCTAGGTGAAAATTATTCAGTTGTTCCGGGTGGCAATGTTTCAGTAGTTCAGGGTGGCTATGTTTCAGTAGTTCCGGGTGGCTATGTTACGCTAGCTCCGGTTGCTAATGCTTCAGCTGCTCAAGAAGGCAATGTTCTAGTAGTTCCATGTGGTTATGATTAAGTCGTTCCAGGTGATAATGTTTCCACGTGGCGATGTTTCAGCTATTCCAGATCGTAATGTAGTACCGGTGACATGGCGGAGTGGTCGAGGGAAGAAAAATTTGAGGTTTTGCCTAATTTGTATGCACTATCCTAGCGCGCAGCTTTATTTATATACAATGTAGTTGGAAGGAAGCCGCACACAAAATGGATCAAATATCAAAGGCTACATGTTGAAAAGCAGGCATTTCAGGTATTTTCCATCTGCCGATACCCCTCCCAAACCCACACCATGTAGCCAAAACGGTGAGAACGGATTTCAAGTTGTAAAGGCCAAGAGTAGGCGGAGGTCTACAGGTGGGTCGTTCGAGCCACGACAGGCGGACGGTAGCATGATTCCAGGCCCAAATGTGACTAAAGAAACATTTAAAAACATGTCGGTTGATGACAAACTGGTTACTTTATTTGACATGATAGTCAAGGTCAATAATGTTGACTCATGTTTACAAAAGCTAGGGCCTCTCGTGCATGGTTAAGCCAGATAACAAGATTCTGTATATAAAAACATTTATTCTAATTTATAATTACAGTAAAGTTTATAATAATCAGAAAAAAAAAAACTGCTCATGTTAAGGGTTTTAACATTTTATCATATTTGATATTAAAAATCCCTTCCTTTTTTGACAATTAATATCTATTGACATTTACTCAATTTTATTGTGTATGAAGAATAAAAAATATAGAAACTATATATTGTTATGCAGAGCATACTGTACAACACAAACGATGGAGAATATGATAACTGGTTATTTTGACAAAAATGAAAGTTAACAAGATGTTAAACTAATACATTCTTCATCTTCATGACAACAAAATATTTGTGTTTGTTTTCTTGTTAATGGATATTGACAGTGACTTGATGACACTTCAACATACATATAGCCACACAGTCCACACTTCATATGTATTTAAATTAATGCATTCCTATCGAGCCTATCAGTGTGTTGTTTATGATGCACATGTATATTATACATGCATGCTAACATCCAGAGATATACTAGGTTGTTGAACTAAAATGGCTAGCGTGCTGATGTTTCAATTGTTCCAGGTGGTAATGTTTCAGTAGTTCCAGGCGGCAATGTTACGTTAGTTTCAGGTGACAATGTTTCTGCAGTTCCGGATAGCAATGTTTCAGAAGTTCTAGGTGGCAATGTTTCAGGAGTTCCGGGTGGCAATGTGGCATTAGTTCCAGGTGGAAATGTTTCAGTAGTTCCAGGTGGCAATGTTAAGTTAGTTCCAGGTGGCAATGTTTCAGGAGTTCCGGGTGGCAATGTGGCATTAGTTCCAGATGGCAATGTTTTAGTAGTTCAATGTGGCAATGTTAAGTTAGTTCCAGGTGGCAATGTTAAGTTAGTACCAGGTGGCAATGTTTCAGTAGCTACGGGTTGCAATGTTTTATTAGTTCCAGGTGGCAATGTTGCATTAGTTCCAGGTGGAAATGTTTTAGTAGTTCCAGGTGGAAATGTTAAGTTAGTTCCAGGTGGCAATGTTAAGTTAGTTCCAGGTGGCAATGTTTCAGTAGCTACGGGTTGCAATGCTTCATTAGTTCCAAGAAGCAATGTTTAATTAGTTCCAGGTGGCGATGTTTAAGTAGTTCTGGGTGGCAATTTGCAGTAGTTCCATTTGGCAATGTTACGTTAGCTCGGGGTGCTAAAGTTTTAGTAGTTCCGGATGGCAGTGTTTCAGTAGTTCCGGATGGCAATGTTTCAGTAGTTACGGGTGGCAATGTTTAATTAGTTCCAGGTGGCAATGTTTTGATTTCAATAACGAGCATAAGTCTTTATACTGTTTCATACTTACTCCACTCTCTTTACTTTTTCCAACAAAAAGTAAGCAATCACAGAGAGAAGAAAGCATTTGAACTTTTTAAGTTTAAATCCAGGAAAGTTGTTTCCCGTTGTTATAAAGGTGGATATCACATGAGTGTCAGCCCGGCTAGCTCAGTCGGTAGAGCACGAGACTCTTAATCTCGGGGTCGTGGGTTCGAGCCCCACGTTGGGCGTAAACTTTTGTAGTTAATTTCTCTGTTGGTTATGTTTTATGAAATTAACGTGGTATGGTTTCAAAAGCTTTAGGAGATAGTGTTTTAATCGTTCGAGATTATAATCTTTCAGTAATTTTAGGTTGTAGTTTTTCAAAGGCTTCAGGAGGTTTTGTTTTACTAGCTCAAAGTGGTTATGTTCCATTAGTTTGAGGTGGTAATGTTTCCATAGGTTCAGTATGTAATGCTGCCGTAGTTCCAAGTAATAACATTACAGTGAATATATGTAATAATGTTTCAAAGGTTCCAGGTGGCGGTGTCTCAATAGTTTCATGTGACAATGTTTCAATGTTTCAGTAGTTTCAGGTGATAATATTTTAATAGTTTAGGGTTGTGGTGTTTCAGTAGTTTGGCGTGGTGATGTTTCAATAGTTCAAGGTAGTATTGTTTCAATAGTTTGGCGTGGTGATGTTTCAATAGTTTGACGTAGTGATGTTTCAATAGTTTGGCGTGGTGATGTTTCAATAGTTTGACGTAGTGATGTTTCATTAGTTTGGCGCGGTGATCTTCAATAGTTTAAGGTAGTGATGTTTCAATAGTTTGGCGTGGTGATGTGTTAACAGTTTCAGGTCGCCATCATGCAATAGTTCGGGTGATAAAATTCCAAATGTGTGAAATGCTTTTGTTTCAATAGTTTGGAGTGGTAATATGTCAATAGTTTCAGATGTTGACGTTTCAATAATTCACGGTGGTAATGTTTCAACAGTGTGAGACAGTAATATTTCAATAGTTGAAACAGTATTTAGACGTATTTTTCAATTATTTGATGTTATATAGTCTCAACAGTTTTAATTGGAAATGTTTTAAAAGTTTACTGTGGTTTTGTTTCAGTAGATCTGGGCGTTTTAAAAGATAACGTTGGTAATGTTACAATTACTCGAGCGATTATGTTTCTATAGTTTGGTCTATTAGCGTTTCGTTAGTTTTCGGTAGTAATATGAAGATTAATCGAGGTGGCTTTGTTTAGTAGTATGGATTGGTGTTTAAACGGTTTGTGGTGACGTTCAAGACTTCGAGGCAATCATATTTAGTGGTAATGTTTCAACATATTGACTTTATGATGTCAAGATTTCTGCTCGTTTATGAACACAGTTGCGTAAAACTTCTAATGTTGGTAGTCAATGATTAACTTAATTTAAATTATTGTATTAAAACAGTTTAAATTATAATCGATTTTCAGTTGTTGATTTAAAATGACCTTTGGGTAAATAAACTTAATGTGAATAACAATACAAAACTTGAAGAACCACCGTCGGACAAAACCTTTAATTGAACAATGCCCCATGTTAGATGAGATTATGAGAGGGATGTCAATAGCTGAACAGATAGTGTCTAGTATTGTTTGCTCAGTTCAATTTAGTATATCTATAAGCCTCCATAGCTCAGTGGCTAGAGCACTGGTCTTGTAAACCAGGGGTCGTGAGTTCGATCCTCACTGGGGGCTTGGAGAAAGACACTTGGAAAGTGTGTTCATATTTTGATTTAAATAACGTGCGTACTTTTTATATCACTCTATACTTATTTCACTTTGTTTACTTTCTGCAACTGAAAGTACCATAGCGCAGTAGGAAGACAGCATTAAACTTTTTAAAGTTTAAGTCCGGCACAGTTGTTTCCCGTTGTTAAACATGTGGTTACAATATGAATGTCAGCCCGGCTAGCTCAGTCGGTAGAGCACGAGACTCTTAATCTCGGGGTCGTGGGTTCGAGCCCCACGTTGGGCGTAAACTTTTGTTGTTTATCTATATGTTGGTTATGTTTTATGAATTTAAAGTGGTGATGTTTCAGAAGTTTTAGGAGATAATGTTTGAAGCGTTCGAGTTTATGATCTTGCAGTCATTTTAGGTTTAAACAGTTTTTTCGTTTTGTTTTAATAGTTCGAAATGGTTATGTTTCAATAGTTTGGTGTGGCAATGTTTCAGTAGTTTCAGATCGCAACGTTCCGTTAGTTCCAAGTGGCAACGTTACGTTAGCTCGAGTGTTGATGTTTCAATTGTTCCAGGTGGTAATGTTTCAGTAGTTCCAGGCGGAAATGTTACGTTAGTTTCAGGTGACAATGTTTCTGCAGTTCTGGGTGTCAATGTTTCAGTAGTTCCAGGTGGCAATGTTTCAGGAGTTCCGGGTGGCAATGTGGCATTAGTTCCAGGTGGAAATGTTTTAGTAGTTCTGGGTGGCAATTTGCAGTAGTTCCATTTGGCAATGTTACGTTAGCTCGGGGTGCTAAAGTTTTAGTAGTTCCGGATGGCAGTGTTTCAGTAGTTCCGAATGGCAATATTTCAGTAGTTCCGTGTGGCAATGTTTAATTAGTTCCAGGTGGCAATGTTTCAGTAGTTCCACGTGGCTATATGTTACGCTAGGACCGGGTGCTAATGTTTCAGCTCTTCCAGGAGGTAATGTTCCAGATAGTTCAGTGTAAAGAAACGTAATGTGAATAATAATATAAACCTGAAGAACCACCGTCGGACAAAACCTTTAATTGGACAATGCCCGATGTTAGATTAGAATATAAGAGGGATGGCAACAGCTGAAAAGATAGTTTCTAATATTGTTTGTTCAGTTCAGTTCAGCATATATTTATATCTATAAGCCTCCATAGCTCAGTGGCTAGAGCAATGGTCTTGTAAACAAGGGGTCGTGAGTTCGATACTCGATGAGGGCTTAGGAAAACAGACACTCGCAAAGTGTGTTCATATTTTGATTTCAATAACGAGCATACGTTTTTAAACTGTTTCATACTTACTTCACTCACTTTACATTTTCCAACAAAAAGTAAGCAATCACAGAGAGAAGAAAGCATTTGAACTTTTTAAGTTTAAATCTAGGAAAGTTGTTTCCCGTTGTTATAAAGGTGGATATCACATGAGTGTCAGCCCGGCTAGCTCAGTCGGTAGAGCACGAGACTCTTAATCTCGGGGTCGTGGGTTCGAGCCCCACGTTGGGCGTAAACTTTTGTAGTATGTTTCTCTGTTGGTTATGTTTTATGAAATTAACGTGGTATGGTTTCAAACGTTTTAGGAGATAGTGTTTTAATCGTTCGAGATTATAATCTTTCAGTAATTTTAGGTTGTAGTTTTTCAAAGGCTTCAGGAGGTTTTGTTTTACTAGCTCAAAGTGGTTATGTTCCATTAGTTTGAGGTGGCAATGTTTCCATAGGTTCAGTATGTAATGCTGCAGTAGTTCCAAGTAGTAACGTTACAGTGAATATATGTAATAATGTTTCAAAGGTTCCAGGTGGTGGTGTTTCAATAGTTTCATGTGACCATGTTTCAGTAGTTTCAGGTGATAATATTTTTAAAGTTTAGGGTGGTGGTGTTTCAGAAGTTTGGCGTGGTGATGTTTCAATAGTTCAAGGTAGTATTGTTTCAATAGTTTGGCGTGGTGATGTTTCAATAGTTTGGCGCGGTGATGTTTCAATAGTTTGACGTAGTGATGTTTCAATAGTTTTAGGGGTGATGTGTTAACAGTTTCAGATCGTCATCTTGCAATAGTTCGGGTGATAAAATTCCAAATGTGTGAGATGCTTTTGTTTCAATAGTTTGGAGTGGTAATATGTCAATAGTTTCAGATGTTGACGTTTCAATAATTCGAGATGGTAATGTTTCAACAGTGTGAGATAGTAATATTTCAATAGTTGAAACAGTTTGAAGTCGTATTTTTCAATTATTTGATGTTATTATGTCTCAACAGTTTTAATTGGAAATGTTTTAAAAGTTTGCTGTGGTAATGTTTTAGTAGATCTGGGCGTTTTAAAAGATAACGTTGGTAATGTTACAATTACTCGAGCGATTATGTTTCTATAGTTTGGTCTATTAACGTTTCGTTAGTTTTCTGTTGTAATGTTAAGATGAATCGAGGTTGCTTTGTTTAGTAGTATGGATTGGTGTTTAAACGGTTTGAGGTGATGTTTCAAGACTTCGAGGCAATCATATTTAGTGGTAATGTTTCAACATATTGACTTTATGATGTCAAGATTTCTGCTCGTTAATGAACACAGTTGCGTAAAACTTTTAATGTTGGTAGTCAATGATTAACTTAATTTAAATTATTGTATTAAAACAGTTTAAATTATAATCGATTTTCAGGTGTTGATATAAAATGACCTTTGGGTAAATAAACTTAATGTGAATAACAATACAAATCTTAAAGAACCACCGTCGGACAAAACCTTTAATTGAACAATGCCCCATTTTAGATTAAATTATGAGAGGGATGGCAACAGCTGAACAGATAGTGTCTAGTATTGTTTGTTCAGTTCAATTTAGCATATATTCATATCTATAAGCCTCCATAGCTCAGTGGCTAGAGCACTGGTCTTGTAAACCAGGGGTCGTGAGTTCGATCCTCACTGGGGGCTTAGAAGAAGCCACTTGGAAAGTGTGTTCATATTTTGATTTCAATAACGTGCGTACTTTTTATACCACTCTATACTTATTTCACTTTGTTTACTTTCTGCAACTGAAAGTACGATAGCGCAGAAGGAAGACAGCATTAAACTTTTTAAAGTTTAAGTCCGGCACAGTTGTTTCCCGTTGTTAAACATGTGGTTACAATATGAATGTCAGCCCGGCTAGCTCAGTCGGTAGAGCACGAGACTCTTAATCTCGGGGTCGTGGGTTCGAGCCCCACGTTGGGCGTATACTTTTATCGTTTATCTCAATGTTGGTTATGTTTTATGAATTTGAAGTGGTGATGTTTCAAAAGTTTTAGGAGATAATGTTTGAAGCGTTCGAGTTTATGATTTTGCAGTCATTTTAGGTTTAAAAAGTTTTTTCGTTTTGTTTTAATAGTTCGAAGTTGTTATGTTTCAATAGTTTGCTGTGGCAATGTTTCAGTAGTTTCAGATCGCAACGTTCCGTTAGTTCCAAGTGGCAACGTTACGTAAGCTCGAGTGCTGATGTTTCAATTGTTCCAGGTGGTAATGTTTCAGTAGTTACAGGCGGCAATGTTACGTTAGTTTCAGGTGACAATGTTTCTGCAGTTCCGGGTGGCAAAGTTTCAGTGGTTCCAGGTGGCAATGTTTCAGGAGTTCCGGGTGGCAATGTGGCATTAGTTCCAGGTGGAAATGTTTTAGTAGTTCTGGGTGGCAATTTTTAGAAGTTCCATTTGGCAATGTTACATTAGCTCGGAGTGCTAAAGTTTTAGTATTTCCGGATGGCAGTGTTTTAGTAGTTCCGAATGGCAATATTTCAGTAGTTCCGTGTGGCAATGTTTAATTAGTTCCAGGTGGCAATGTTTCAGTAGTTCCACGTGGCTATGTTACGCTAGGACCGGGTGCTAATGTTTCAGCTCTTCCAGGAGGTAATGTTCGAGATAGTTCAGTGTAAAGAAACTTAATGTGAATAATAATATAAACCTGAAGAACCACCGTCGGACAAAACCTTTAATTGAACAATTATCCATGTTAGATTAGAATATAAGAGGGATGGCAACAGCTGAAAAGATTGTTTCTAATATTGTTTGTTCAGTTCAGTTCAGCATATATTTATATCTATAAGCCTCCATAGCTCAGTGGCTAGAGCAATGGTCTTGTAAACATGGGGTCGTGAGTTCGATCCTCGATAAGGGCTTAGGAAAACAGACACTCGCAAAGTGTGTTCATATTTTGATTTCAATAACGAGCATACGTTTTTATACTGTTTCATACTTACTCCACTTTCTTTACTTTTTCCAACAAAAAGTAAGCAATCACAGAGAGAAGAAAGCATTTGAACTTTTTAAGTTTAAATCCAGGAAAGTTGTTTCCCGTTGTAATAAAGGTAGATATCACATGAGTGTCAGCCCGGCTAGCTCAGTCGGTAGAGCACGAGACTCTTAATCTCGGGGTCGTGGGTTCGAGCCCCACGTTGGGCGTAAACTTTTGTAGTTTGTTTCTCTGTTGGTTATGTTTTATGAAATTAACGTGGTATGATTTCAAAAGTTTTAGGAGATAGTGTTTTAATCGTTCGAGATTATAATCTTTCAGTAATTTTAGGTTGTAGTTTTTCAAAGGCTTCAGGAGGTTTTGTTTTACTAGCTGAAAGTGGTTATGTTCCATTAGTTTGAGGTGGTAATGTTTCCATAGGTTCAGTATGTAATGCTGCAGTAGTTCCAAGTAGTAACGTTACAGTGAATATATGTAATAATGTTTCAAAGGTTCCAGGTGGTGGTGTTTCAATAGTTTCATGTGACCATGTTTCAGTAGTTTCAGGTGATAATATTTTTAAAGTTTAGGGTGGTGGTGTTTCAGAAGTTTGGCGTGGTGATGTTTCAATAGTTCAAGGTAGTATTGTTTCAATAGTTTGGCGTGGTGATGTTTCAATAGTTTGGCGCGGTGATGTTTCAATAGTTTGACGTAGTGATGTTTCAATAGTTTTAGGGGTGATGTGTTAACAGTTTCAGATCGTCATCTTGCAATAGTTCGGGTGATAAAATTCCAAATGTGTGAGATGCTTTTGTTTCAATAGTTTGGAGTGGTAATATGTCAATAGTTTCAGATGTTGACGTTTCAATAATTCGAGATGGAAATGTTTCAACAGTGTGAGATAGTAATATTTCAATAGTTGAAACAGTTTTAAGTCGGATTTTTTAATTATTTGATGTTGTAATGTTTCAACAGTTTAATTGAAAATGTTTTAAAAGTTTGCTGTGGTAATGTTTTAGTAGATCTGGGCGTTCAAAAGATAACGTTGGTAATGTTACAATTACTCGAGCGATTATGTTTCTATAGTTTGGTCTATTAACGTTTCGTTAGTTTTCTGTTGTAATGTTAAGATGAATCGAGGTTGCTTTGTTTAGTAGTATGGATTGGTCTTTAAAACGTTTGTGGTGATGTTTCAAGACTTCGAGGCAATCATATTTAGTGGTAATGTTTCAACATATTGACTTTATGATGCCAAGATTTCTGCTCGTTTATGAACACAGTGGCGTAAAACTTCTAATGTCGGTAGTCAATGATTAACTTAATTTAAATTATTGTATTACAACAGTTTAAATTATAATCGATTTTCAGGTGTTGATATAAAATGACCTTTGGGTAAATAAACTTAATGTTTATAACAATAGAAAACTTAAAGAACCACCGTCGGACAAAACCTTTAATTGAACAATGCCCCATGTTAGATTAAATTATGAGAGGGATGGCAACAGCTGAACAGATAGTGTCTAGTATTGTTTGTTCAGTTCAATTTAGCATATATTCATATCTATAAGCCTCCATAGCTCAGTGGCTAGAGCACTGGTCTTGTAAACCAGGGGTCGTGACTTCGATCCTCACTGGGGGCTTGGAGAAAGACACTTGGAAAGTGTCTCATATTTTGATTTAAATAACGTGCGTACTTTTTTATACCACTCTATACTTATTTCACTTTGTTTACTTTCTGCAACTGAATGTACGATAGCGCAGTAAGAAGACAGCATTAAATTTTTTAAAGTTTAAGTCCGGCAAAGTTGTTTCCCGTTGTTAAACATGTGGTTACAATATGAATGTCAGCCCGGCTAGCTCAGTCGGTAGAGCACGAGACTCTTAATCTCGGGGTCGTGGGTTCGAGCCCCACGTTGGGCGTATACTTTTGTCGTTTATCTATATGTTGGTTATGTTTTATGAATTTGAAGTGGTGATGTTTCAAAAGTTTTAGGAGATAATGTTTCCTGATTACCATTACGAAACCTTCAACAAACAAACAATACGAACTCTGAATACCATTTCAACATTTAATTTGGAAATCGTTAGATGTAGCACTTGGGTATACCGAATGAACGATAAAGAACGGGACATTCCCACGCCGTAATATTATAATTAATATTGATATATACCTAATAACTAATCTGTTCAGCTTATATATTAAACTTATTACTCCAAATTACATACATTTAAAGACCCAATGTTAATGAAACAGATAATCTTTCTTGTAAAGAGTCTTTCACATATCCATCTTTGGCTGAAACACTCAGCCAACGTCCATGACGTTTGAACAGTCTGTCTTTTACACCTCTATTAGCAGAACGTGAGGCTCCACCAGATCTTAAGGAATGTAAACAATATTTCTTAATATCACTGACATGTGGAGCTAGTGCTCTTAAAAACTTGTCACGTAAGTTTGTGTAGGACATCTGCTTGTTACACTGTCTCACTGTATAACCATTTTGGGTTTTACACAAATTGCAGAATAGAAAATCACTGGGCTTTAATTTAGCCCATTCTATCAGTTTTTTCGAATTGTCCACAGGACATAAACATGTTCCAGTTCTTGCTAATGTAATCCATGCTCCATCTCTATATTTATCAGTCTTACTTGTTTCTATGAATATACTCATATAAGTTTCAAAAAACATAATATCAGATACCTTGATATTAAGAAGTTCTGAACTGCACATGAAACCTGCAAATGCTAACAAACACGCACAGATGAGACGTTGACTTTTCAGATTATAATCTTCATAAATCCTGTTGTACACTTTAAGCAAAATATCTCCTGTTACAGGCTCCTTTTTAACAACTGGTTTGGATAAAATTCTTTTTCCTGCTTCCACAACATTACACACTAATTTGGAATCTGTTGGCGACTTAATATTATACATTTCATTAAACCATTTAATAGCATAAAAAGCCGAAATAACTGAAGCAGAACTTGAAGCACTTTGAATTAAAGAACACAAGTAAATAGCTACAGTAAATGCCTTAGCAGGCAAAATATCCCCTCTCCCTAACCCACTGTTCAAAGCTCATTTATTCCAACGAATAAAACTGTTTCCGTATTTGCGACTGGTACTGACGGCTCTGGACTTCTGTAGTAGGTCCGGGAGAAGGTCCACCTTGCCCGCTTTGTGAGCCTGAAAAAAAACAGATGTTTAAACCAAGAATCAATTAAAATGATCTGATATTACGACATGAACATACATCAATGAAACAATTACGTTCTACACGATAACCAAATATAAAGCATCGTAATACATGTAAAAATGACTATATCTCTTTCACAATTCATATACAAACACAATACCGCCTATCTATGGCCTTATCGCTCAAAATTTATATAATTTTATACAACAAACAACAATATATAATATCCAGTCCTGGCAATACCGCCATACTACATGTATATAGCGAAGTCGCTTTGTGTATCGACATGTATACTCATGCATAACAATATAATATCAACTCATCAAATAGCTCTGAGTATCGACAGGTATACTCATGTACAACAATGAAATATCAACTCATCAAATAGCCCTGAGTATCGACAGGTATACTCATGTACAACAATATCAACTCCTTTCGATGCTGCCTTCTTTAGCGATGCCGCTTTCGTATACAGCAACAGGCAAAACTGCCTCAAGCCATATATTATACAGCTTCTCAATCTACTGTAAAACAAACTGTACATGTATAATTTAAAATTACTATGCAAGCTCACTCTCAAATCAATACAAACATACCATGTGTATACAACATGTACAACTACCCCGTTTACTCAAATGTTTGTCAAGGGAGATAAGCCAATAAAATCTTAGCACTCCAATCTAACGTTGTTTCCCTTAAAATCAATGAACATAGCTAACATTCTAAACTTCAGATCAACATTTCCGAAAATTCCCTTTCCAGTTTTGCACTTCACATAAGTTCTACTCGTAGGCAAATCTATCCAGTCAATCACATTTACAATGAAATTGCCATTAGGGCAAATTAATGGCCAAAATACTGCAGAATTCTAGTATGGCAAAGCTAATACACCTCGCGCTCTGTCCACTTCCATTTTACGAATGACTCTATACACCATAGATATGGGCGGTACAAAAAGACCAAATTCATGATGCCATGGCTCTGTGAATGCATCAATACCAGTGGAAGACGGATTCCAAAACCTAGAGTAAAATCTAGGCAATTTAGCATTATGCTCTGATGCAAACCAATCAATTTGTAGTTGACCAAACCTATTTTGAAGTAACTGAAACAATTCAACAGAAATACCCCAGTCGTCGTTATCAACAATCCTTGACAAATAGTCAGCCTTACCATTTTCTGACCTGGGAACCCACTATTATTCCAGTATAATAGAATTTCTTGTGCAAACTCTAAATATTTCAATTGCAATGTCCTGAAGATGTTTTTTCATAGACCCTTTCTTTACAATAGAAGTAACAGCTTGATTGTCGGAAAACCATTTAACCCTATGACTTGCCAAACCTTTACTCAATGACTGCAACACACGCAGTACAGCAACTAATTCCCGCCATGTTGACGACTGAACTGCTTCAACAGCTGTCCACTGACCATGGGATACACCATTGATAGTGTTGACCTCATATCGTGCGTATCCACTGTGACTTGCATCAGAAAATACTATCCTTGACCATTTAACCTGTTCAAACAAATCTACAATGTTCACAAGTTTTAAATGGGACTGCCATTCGTCTCTGTATTTTAATAGCGTGTAATATGCCAGAAATCGTGTCTAAAGCTTTACATATCCTGCGATCAGGTATTAACATCGTACCTTCTAGTGAATTCAGTAAAACACCTAGATATTCTAAAACTTGCACAGGTATCCACTCAGACTTTGTCGCATTAGGAATAAACCCAGACATCAACAAATCAGATTTAATCTGAGTTGCTAACTGTTTACACTCGGATACATTATGTGCACAACCGAAACCATCATCAAGAAACATTATGACAAATTTCCCATCGCCTCTCCATTTTGCTATAAGAGGCCTCGTGACCTTGGTGAAAACTGAACAAGCACTAGACAGGCCAAATGGTAACACCAGAAACTTGTAATAAAAGGTATTGCCTAACTTATCGGTCCAAGAGAAACCTAAATACTTAGTATGAGATTTATAAATTTCAATAAAGTGATATGCACTTGTCAAATCAAATTTAATCATGAAAAAACCCTTTTTTAAATAAGCTAGAACAACCTTTAAATCTTCATATTTTACAGATTGCTTCCAAATGTGCTTATTGACTACACGTAAATCCAAAATGAGCCTTTTCTTTCCTGAATTCTGCACAGAAACAGACAGAGGATTAACTACATAAGGCTTTTCTAAGCACTTTTCAATTAAGTTTCTGTCTAACAAATCTTGTATAGCTTCGCTAACAAATTCTTGTTCTAACAAGGCCGACCTATTGTTCTTATTATTGTTATCGCCCAACTTGGTGCATGGATTACTTTCCGCTCTGCGTTTGGTTTACGGTACGGGGAAGACACGGCCCAAACAACGTGGGGGCAGTTTCTCCGGAGGTGTGAGCTTTCTCCACAGGCAAAACAGGGTCCAAGGGCGGGGCCACTGAACTGCGTGAACGGTGCTCCTGGGGTGAAGACAGCGTTGCCGTAGCCGTAGTGGCCACGAAAAAGTTTTCCCCCTTCCTGCCGCTGGTCTGAGTTGTAAGCTTGAACTCCAGGGTTGACTAGTAGGAGGAACACCGCTAAACCTATACGGTGTGCTGATTGAACCTCGGCCACGGGAGCTGTTGCGCTTCCGCTTGATCGCCCGGTTCTCCGCCTTGATGATTAGCGATTCATCTTCCGAATCACTAGCTACCGGATTCGTTTCATATTGTCGTACAGTTTCCCAACCGCCGGTTGAGGAGTTCGCAATACGAATTAACTTGTTCCTCTTTTTTATGCTTTCTAAAGACTCGTTGCACAATTCTCTTGTATAGTCCGGTTTTTTATTGTCCACAGACCACAATATCTGAGTTAGAAGGTCACTCACAACGGAATTAAGTTCGTGCTGAAGTTTATTTCCTTGATATTTCCATTTTATTTCCTGTGTTGACTTAAACCTTTTAACCTCAAAAGCTACACTATCCAAAGCACCCTTAAATTCATCACGTAATGCTTGCACCTCGGCTCTTTGCTGCCTTATTTCAGAAAATAAATCTCCCAATGTCAAAACCGGCACCACGTGTGTAGACGAATTTTCTGCCATTCGTCAATAAAGCGCTCCAAAATAATCGATGTCTACTGTTCGGTTACCCAAAGCTGAATGACAACTTTACTGCTTACAACACGAAAACCCCGTGCCTTGCCGCCAACTTAAAACGCCACCTGGCGGTTACTTCATTACAAACAAGGGAAAATAATTTTCTTTTAATTCGTTCCTCAAACACAGAAAATTATATTTTGAAGCGTTCGAGTTTATGATCTTGCAGTCATTTTAGGTTTAAACAGTTTTTTCGTTTTGTTTTAATAGTTCGAAGTGGTTATGTTTCAATAGTTTGATGTGGCAATGTTTCAGTAGTTTCAGATCGCAACGTTCCGTTAGTTCCAAGTGGCAACGTTACGTAAGCTCGAGTGCTGATGTTTCAATTGTTTCAGGTGGTAATGTTTCAGTAGTTCCAGGCGGCAATGTTACGTTAGTTTCAGGTGACAATGTTTCTGCAGTTCCGGATGGCAATGTTTCAGCAGTTCCAGGTGGCAATGTTTCAGGAGTTCCGGGTGACAATGTGACATTAGTTCCAGGTGGAAATATTTTAGTAGTTCTAGGTGGCAATGTTAAGTTAGTTCCAGGTGGCAATGTTTCAGTAGCTACGGGTTGCAATGTTTCATTAGTTCCAGGTGGCAGTGTTTAATTAGTTCCAGGTGGCGATGTTTAAGTAGTTCTGGGTGGCAATTTGCAGTAGTTCCATTTGGCAATGTTACGTTAGCTCGGGGTGCTAAAGTTTTAGTAGTTCCGGATAGCAGTGTTTCAGTAGTTCCGAATGGCAATATTTCAGTAGTTCCGGGTGGCAATGTTTCAGTAGTTCCACGTGGCTATGTTACGCTAGGACCGGGTGCTAATGTTTCAGCTCTTCCAGGAGGTAATGTTCCAGATAGTTCAGTGTAAAGAAACTTAATGTGAATAATAATATAAACCTGAAGAACCACCGTCGGACAAAACCTTTAATTGAACAATGCTCCATGTTAGATTAAAATATAAGAGGGATGGCAACATGAAGGAAGGAAGACAGCATTAAACTTTTTAAAGTTTAAGTCCGGCACAGTTGTTTCCCGTTGTTAAACATGTGGGTACAATATGAATGTCAGCCCGGCTAGCTCAGTCGGTAGAGCACGAGACTCTTAATCTCGGGGTCGTGGGTTCGAGCCCCACGTTGGGCGTATACTTTTGTCGTTTATCTATATGTTGGTTATGTTTTATGAATTTGAAGTGGTGATGTTTCAAAAGTTTTAGGAGATAATGTTCCCTGATTACCATTACGAAACCTTCAACAAACAAACAATACGAACTCTGAATACCATTTCAATATTTAATTTGGAAATCGTTAGATGTAGCACTTGGGTATACCGAATGAACGATAAAGAACGGGACATTCCCACGCCGTAATATTATAATTAATATTGATATATACCTAATAACTAATCTGTTCAGCTTATATATTAAACTTATTAGTCCAAATTACATACATTTAAAGACCCAATGTTAATGAAACAGATAATCTTTCTTGTAAAGAGTCTTTCATATATCCATCTTTGGCTGAAACACTCAGCCAACGTCCATGACGTTTGAACAGTCTGTCTTTTACACCTCTATTAGCAGCACGTGAGGCTCCACCAGATCTTAAGGAATGTAAACAATATTTCTTAATATCACTGACATGTGGAGCTAGTGCTCTTAAAAACTCGTCACGAAAGTTTGTGTAGGACATCTGCTTGTTACACTGTCTCACTGTATAACCATTTTGGGTTTTACACAAATTGCAGAATAGAAAATCACTGGGCTTTAATTTAGCCCATTCTATCAGTTTTTTCGAATTGTCCACAGGACATAAACATGTTCCAGTTCTTGCTAATGTAATCCATGCTCCATCTCTATATTTATCAGTCTTACTTGTTTCTATGAATATACTCATATAAGTTTCAAAAAACATAATATCAGATACCTTGATATTAAGAAGTTCTGAACTGCACATGAAACCTGCAAATGCTAACAAACACGCACAGATGAGAGGTTGACTTTTCAGATTATAATCTTCATAAATCCTGTTGTACACTTTAAGCAAAATATCTCCTGTTACAGGCTCCTTTTTAACAACTGGTTTGGATAAAATTCTTTTTCCTGCTTCCACAACATTACACACTAATTTGGAATCTGTTGGCGACTTAATATTATACATTTCATTAAACCATTTAATAGCATAAAAAGCCGAAATAACTGAAGCAGAACTTGAAGCACTTTGAATTAAAGAACACAAGTAAATAGCTACAGTAAATGCCTTAGCAGGCAAAATATCCCCTCTCCCTAACCCACTGTTCAAAGCTCATTTATTCCAACGAATAAAACTGTTTCCGTATTTGCGACTGGTACTGACGGCTCTGGACTTCTGTAGTAGGTCCGGGAGAAGGTCCACCTTGCCCGCTTTGTGAGCCTGAAAAAAAAACAGATGTTTAAACCAAGAATCAATTAAAATGATCTGATATTACGACATGAACATACATCAATGAAACAATTACGTTCTACACGATAACCAAATATAAAGCATCGTAATACATGTAAAAATGACTATATCTCTTTCACAATTCATATACAAACACAATACCGCTTATCTATAGCCTTATCGCTCAAAATTTATATAATTTTTTACAACAAACAACAATATATAATATCCAGTCCTGGCAATACCGCCATACTATATAGCGAAGTCGCTTTGAGTATCGACATGTATACTCATGCATAACAATATAATATCAACTCATCAAATAGCTCTGAGTATCGACAGGTATACTCATGTACATCAATGAAATATCAACTCATCAAATAACTCTGAGTATCGACAGGTATACTCATGTACAACAATGAAATATCAACTCATCAAATAGCCCTGAGTATCGACAGGTATACTCATGTACAACAATGAAATATCAACTCATCAAATAGCCCTGAGTATCGACAGGTATACTCATGTACAACAATATCAACTCCTTTCGATGCTGCCTTCTTTAGCGATGCCGCTTTCGTATACAGCAACAGGCAAAACTGCCCCAAGCCATATATTATACAGCTTCTCAATCTACTGTAAAACAAACTGTACATGTATAGTTTAAAATTACTATGCAAGCTCACTCTCAAATCAATACAAACATACCATGTGTATACAACATGTACAACTACCCCGTTTACTCAAATGTTTGTCAAGGGAGATAAGCCAATAAAATCTTAGCACTCCAATCTAACGTTGTTTCCCTTAAAATCAATGAACATAGCTAGCATTCTAAACTTCAGATCAACATTTCCGAAAATTCCCGTTCCAGTTTTGCACTTCACATAAGTTCTACTCGTAGGCAAATCTATCCAGTCAATCACATTTACAATGAAATTGCCATTAGGGCAAATTAATGGCCAAAATACTGCAGAATTCTAGTATGGCAAAGCTAATACACCTCGCGCTCTGTCCACTTCCATTTTACGAATGACTCTATACACCATAGATATGGGCGGTACAAAAAGACCAAATTCATGATGCCATGGCTCTGTGAATGCATCAATACCAGTGGAAGACGGATTCCAAAACCTAGAGTAAAATCTAGGCAATTTAGCATTATGCTCTGATGCAAACCAATCAATTTGTAGTTGACCAAACCTATTTTGAAGTAACTGAAACAATTCAACAGAAATGCCACAGTCGTCGATATCAACAATCCTTGACAAATAGTCAGCCTTACCATTTTCTGACCTGGGAACCCACTCTAATTCCAATACAATAGAATTTCTTGTGCAAACTCTAAATATTTCAATTGCAATGTCCTGAAGATGTTTTTTTTTCATAGACCCTTTCTTTACAATAGAAGTAACAGCTTGATTGTCGGAAAACCATTTAACCATATGACTTGCCAAACCTTTACTCAATGACTGCAACTCACGCAGTACAGCAACTAATTCCCGCCATGTTGACGACTGAACTGCTTCAACAGCTGTCCACTGACCATGGGATACACCATTGATAGTGTTGACCTCATATCGTGCGTATCTACTGTGACTTGCATCAGAAAATACTATCCTTGACCATTTAACCTGTTCAAACAAATCTACAATGTTCACAAGTTTTAAATGGGACTGCCAAAATCGTAACTGTTCTATACTATCCTCCGAAACAGGAACGTAAGCATCCCAATGTGTAGCACTCAGAATGTCAAAACTAATATATCTAGTCATGATTTGTGACAAATGACCTAGTACCAATGGCATAGAAAATAATCTGTCCCACTATGCTAGCCAACTTGCGTACTGTAACTCGTCTCTGTATTTTAATAGCGTGTAATATGCCAGAAATCGTGTCTAAAGCTTTACATATCCTGCGATCAGGTATTAACATCGTACCTTCTAGTGAATTCAGTAAAACACCTAGATATTCTAAAACTTGCACAGGTATCCACTCAGACTTTGTCGCATTAGGAATAAACCCAGACATCAACAAATCAGATTTAATCTGAGTTGCTAACTGTTTACACTCGGATACATTATGTGCACAACCGAAACCATCATCAAGAAACATTATGACAAATTTCCCATCGCCTCTCCATTTTGCTATAAGAGGCCTCGTGACCTTGGTGAAAACTGAACAAGCACTAGACAGGCCAAATGGTAACACCAGAAACTTGTAATAAAAGGTATTGCCTAACTTATCGGTTCAAGAGAAACCTAAATACTTAGTATGAGATTTATAAATTTCAATAAAGTGATATGCACTTGTCAAATCAAATTTAATCATGAAAAACCCCTTTTTTAAATAAGCTAGAACAACCTTTAAATCTTCATATTTTACAGATTGCTTCCAAATGTGCTTATTGACTACACGTAAATCCAAAATGAGCATTTTCTTTCCTGAATTCTGCACAGAAACAGACAGAGGATTAACTACATAAGGCTTTTCTAAGCACTTTTCAATTAAGTTTCTGTCTAACAAATCTTGTATAGCTTCGCTAACAAATTCTTGTTCTAACAAGGCCGACCTATTGTTCTTATTATAAGAAGCTGGAGGGTTGGTCAATAATGGAAGCTTATAACCATTCTGTATAATGTCTAATACAAAACTGTTTGCCCCTATATCTTTCCAAAATTGCAAATTTTGTCTAAGTGTACCTCGGACTATAATATGTTTCTGTCCCTGTTCATACTCATAAACATCATGAGTAAATCTATCAAGATCAAAGAAATACTCATCTTTTAACAACTGGTTGTTATCGCCCAACTTGGTGCATGGATTACTTTCCGCTCTGCGTTTGGTTTACGGTACGGGGAAAGACACGGCCCGAACAACGTGGGGGCAGTTTCTCCGGAGGTGTGAGCTTTCTCCACGGGCAAAACAGGGTCCAAGGGCGGGGCCACTGAACTGCGTGAACGGTGCTCCTGGGGTGAAGACAGCGTTGCCGTAGCCGTAGTGGCCACGAAAAAGTTCCCCCCTACCTGCCGCTGGTCTGAGTTGTGAGCTTGAACTCCAGGGTTGACTAGTAGGAGGAACACCGCTAAAACTATACGGTGTGCTGATCGAACCTCGGCCACGGGAGCTGTTGCGCTTCCGCTTGATCGCCCGGTTCTCCGCCTTGATGATTAGCGATTCATCTTCCGAATCACTAGCTACCGGATTCGTTTCATATTGTCGTACAGTTTCCCAACCGCCGGTTGAGGAGTTCGCAATACGAATTAACTTGTTCCTCTTTTTTATGCTATCTAAAGACTCGTTGCACAATTCTCTTGTATAGTCCGGTTTTTTATTGTCCACAGACCACAATATCTGAGTTAGAAGGTCACTCACACCTGAATTAAGTTCGTGCTGAAGTTTATTTCCTTGATATTTCCATTTTATTTCCTGTGTTGACTTAAGCCTTTTAACCTCAAAAGCTACACTATCGGAAGCACCCTTAAATTCATCACGTAATGCTTGCACCTCGGCTCTTTGCTGCCTTATTTCAGAAAATAAATCTCCCAATGTCAAAACCGGCTCCACGTGTGTAGACGAATTTTCCGCCATTCGTCAATAAAGCGCTCCAAAATAATCGATGTCTACTGTTCGGTTACCCAAAGCTGAATGGCATCTTTACTGCTTACAACACGAAAACCCCGTGCCTTGCCGCCAACTTAAAACGCCACCTGGCGGTTACTTCATTACAAACAAGAGAAAATAATTTTCTTTTAATTCGTTCCTCAAACACAGAAAATTATATTTTGAAGCGTTCGAGTTTATGATCTTGCAGTCATTTTAGGTTTAAACAGTTTTTTCGTTTTGTTTTAATAGTTCGAAGTGGTTATGTTTCAATAGTTTGATGTGGCTATGTTTCAGTAGTTTCAGATCGCAACGTTCCGTTAGTTCCAAGTGGCAACGTTACGTAAGCTCGAGTGCTGATGTTTCAATTGTTCCAGGTGGTAATGTTTCAGTAGTTCCAGGCGGCAATGTTACGTTAGTTTCAGGTGACAATGTTTCTGCAGTTCCGGATGGCAATGTTTCAGTAGTTCCAGGTGGCAATGTTTCAGGAGTTCCGGGTGACAATGTGACATTAGTTCTAGGTGGAAATGTTTTAGTAGTTCCAGGTGGCAATGTTAAGTTAGTTCCAGGTGGCAATGTTTCAGTAGCTACGGGTTGCAATGTTTCATTAGTTCCAGGTGGCAGTGTTTAATTAGTTCCAGGTGGCGATGTTTAAGTAGTTCTGGGTGGCAATTTGCAGTAGTTCCATTTGGCAATGTTACGTTAGCTCGGGGTGCTAAAGTTTTAGTAGTTCCGGATGGCAGTGTTTCAGTAGTTCCGAATGGCAATATTTCAGTAGTTCCGGGTGGCAATGTTTAATTAGTTCCAGGTGGCAATGTTTCAGTACTTCCACGTGGCTATGTTACGCTAGGACCGGGTGCTAATGTTTCCGCTCTTCCAGGAGGTAATGTTCTAGATAGTTCAGTGTAAAGAAACTTAATGTGAATAATAATATAAACCTGAAGAACCACCGTCGGACAAAACCTTTAATTGAACAATTATCCATGTTAGATTAGAATATAAGAGGGATGGCAACAGCTGAAAAGATAGTTTCTAATATTGTTTGTTCAGTTCAGTTCAGCATATATTCATATCTAAAGCCTCCATATGATTTCAATAACGAGCATACGTCTTTATACTGTTTCATACTTACTCCACTCTCTTTGCCTTTTCCAACAAAAAGTAAGCAATCACAGAGAGAAGAAAGCATTTGAACTTTTTAAGTTTAAATCCAGGAAAGTTGTTTCCCGTTGTTATAAAGGTGGATATCACATGAGTGTCAGCCCGGCTAGCTCAGTCGGTAGAGCACGAGACTCTTAATCTCGGGGTCGTGGGTTCGAGCCCCACGTTGGGCGTAAACTTTTGTAGTTTGTTTCTCTGTTGGTTATGTTTCATGAAATTAACGTGGTATGGTTTTCAAAAGTTTTAGGAGATAGTGTTTTAATCGTTCTAGATTGTAATCTTTCAGTAATTTTAGGTTGCAGTTTTTCAAATGCTTCAGGAGGTTTTGTTTTACTAGCTGAAAGTGGTTATGTTCCATTAGTTTGAGGTGGTAATGTTTCCATAGGTTCAGTTTGTAATGCTGCAGTAGTTCCAAGTAGTAACGTTACAGTGAATTTATGTAATAATGTTTCAAAGGTTCCAGGTGGCGGTGTTTCAATAGTTTCCTGTGACAATGTTTCAGTAGTTTCAGGTGATAATATTTTTAAAGTTTAGGGTGGTGGTGTTTCAGAAGTTTGGCGTGGTGATGTTTCAATAGTTCAAGGTAGTGATGTTTCAATAGTTTGGCGTAGTGATGTTTCAATAGTTTGGCGCGGTGATGTTTTAATAGTTTGACGTAGTGATGTTTCAATAGTTTAAGGGGTGATGTGTTAACAGTTTCAGGTCGTCATCTTGCAATAGTTCGGGTGATAAAATTCCAAATGTGTGAGATGCTTTTGTTTCAATAGTTTGGAGTGGTAATATGTCAATAGTTTCAGATGTTGACGTTTCAATAATTCGAGATGGTAATGTTTCAACAGTGTGAGATAGTAATATTTCAATAGTTGAAACAGTTTGAAGTCGGATTTTTCAATTATTTGATGTTGTAATGTTTCAACAGTTTAATTGAAAATGTTTTAAAAGTTTGCTGTGGTAATGTTTCAGTAGATCTGGGCGTTTTAAAAGATAACGTTGGTAATGTTACAATTACTCGAGCGATTATGTTTCTATAGTTTGGTCTATTAACGTTTCGTTAGTTTTCTGTTGTAATGTTAAGATGAATCGAGGTTGCTTTGTTTAGTAGTTTGGATTGGTGTTTAAAAGGTTTGAGGTTATGTTTCAAGACTTCGAGGCAATCATATTTAGTGGTAATGTTTCAATATATTGACTTTATGATGTCAAGATTTCTGCTCGTTTATGAACACAGTGGCGTAAAACTTCTAATGTCGGAAGTCAATGATTAACTTAATTTAAATTATTGTATTACAACAGTTTAAATTATAATCGATTTTAGGTGTTGATATAAAATGACCTTTGGATAAATAAACTTAATGTGAATAACAATAGAAAACTTAAAGAACCACCGTCGGACAAAACCTTTAATTGAACAATGCCCCATGTTAGATTAAATTATGAGAGGGATGGCAACAGCTGAACAGATAGTGTCTAGTATTGTTTGTTCAGTTCAATTTACCATATATTCGCATCTATAAGCCTCCATAACTCAGTGGCTAGAGCACTGGTCTTGTAAACCAGGGGTCGTGAGTTCGATCCTCACTGGGGGCTTGGAGAAAGACGCTTGGAAAGTGTCTCATATTTTGATTTAATAACGTGCGTACTTTTTATACCACTCTATACTTATTTCACTTTGTTTACTTTCTGCAACTGAAAGTACGATAGCGCAGTAAGAAGACAGCATTAAACTTTTTAAAGTTTAAGTCTGGCACGGTTGTTTCCCGTTGTTAAACATGTGGTTACAATATGAATGTCAGCCCGGCTAGCTCAGTCGGTAGAGCACGAGACTCTTAATCTCGGGGTCGTGGGTTCGAGCCCCACGTTGGGCGTATACTTTTGTCGTTTATCTATATGTTGGTTATGTTTTATGAATTTGAAGTGGTGATGTTTCAAAAGTTTTAGGAGATAATGTTCCCTGATTACCATTACGAAACCTTCAACAAACAAACAATACGAACTCTGAATGCCATTTCAACATTTAATTTGGAAATCGTTAGATGTAGCACTTGGGTATACCGAATGAACGATAAAGAACGGGACATTCCCACGCCGTAATATTATAATTAATATTGATATATACCTAATAACTAATCTGTTCAGCTTATATATTAAACTTATTAGTCCAAATTACATACATTTAAAGACCCAATGTTAATGAAACAGATAATCTTTCTTGTAAAGAGTCTTTCACATATCCATCTTTGGCTGAAATACTCAGCCAACGTCCATGACGTTTGAACAGTCTGTCTTTTACACCTCTATTAGCAGCACGTGAGGCTCCACCAGATCTTAAGGAATGTAAACAATATTTCTTAATATCACTGACATGTGGAGCTAGTGCTCTTAAAAACTCGTCACGTAAGTTTGTGTAGGACATCTGCTTGTTACACTGTCTCACTGTATAACCATTTTGGGTTTTACACAAATTGCAGAATAGAAAATCACTGGGCTTTAATTTAGCCCATTCTATCAGTTTTTTCGAATTGTCCACAGGACATAAACATGTTCCAGTTCTTGCTAATGTAATCCATGCTCCATCTCTATATTTATCAGTCTTACTTGTTTCTATGAATATACTCATATAAGTTTCAAAAAACATAATATCAGATACCTTGATTTTAAGAAGTTCTGAACTGCACATGAAACCTGCAAATGCTAACAAACACGCACAGATGATACGTTGACTTTTCAGATTATAATCTTCATAAATCCTGTTGTACACTTTAAGCAAAATATCTACTGTTACAGGCTCCTTTTTAACAACTGGTTTGGATAAAATTCTTTTTCCTGCTTCCAAAACATTACACACTAATTTGGAATCTGTTGGCGACTTAAAATTATACATTTCATTAAACCATTTAATAGCATAAAAAGCCGAAATAACTGAAGCAGGACTTGAAGCACTTTGAATTAAAGAACACAAGTAAATAGCTACAGTAAATGCCTTAGCAGGCAAAATATCCCCTCTCCCTAACCCACTGTTCAAAGCCCATTTATTCCAACGAATAAAACTGTTTTCGTATTTGCGACTGGTACTGACGGCTCTGGACTTTTGTAGTAGGTCCGGGAGAAGGTCCACCTTGCCCGCCAAGACTTCTGGTAACGCTTCAATGTCTGCTTTGTGAGCCTGAAAAAACAGATGTATAAACCAAGAATCAATTAAAATGATCTGATATTACGACATGAACATACATCAATGAAACAATTACGTTCTACACGATAACCAAATATAAAGCATCGTAATACATGTAAAAATGACTATATCTCTTTCACAATTCATATACAAACACAATACCGCTTATCTATAGCCTTATCGCTCAAAATTTATATAATTTTATACAACAAACAACAATATATAATATCCAGTCCTGGCAATACCGCCATACTATATAGTGAAGTCGCTTTGAGTATCGACATGTATACTCATGCATAACAATATAGTATCAACTCATCAAATAGCTCTGAGTATCAACAGGTATACTCATGTACATCAATGAAATATCAACTCATCAAATAACTCTGAGTATCGACAGGTATACTCATGTACAACAATGAAATATCAACTCATCAAATAGCCCTGAGTATCGACAGGTATACTCATGTACAACAATATCAACTCCTGTCGATGCTGCCTTCTTTAGCGATGCCGCTTTCGTATACAACAACAGGCAAAACTGCCTCAAGCCATATATTATACAGCTTCTCAATCTACTGTAAAACAAACAGTACATGTATAGTTTAAAATTACTATGCAAGCTCACTCTTAAATCAATACAAACATACCATGTGTATACAACATGTACAACTACCCCGTTTACTCAAATGTTTGTCAAGGGAGATAAGCCAATAAAATCTTAGCACTCCAATCTAACGTTGTTTCCCTTAAAATCAATGAACATAGCTAACATTCTAAACTTCAGATCAACATTTCCGAAAATTCCCGTTCCAGTTTTGCACTTCACATAATAAGTTCTACTCGTAGGCAAATCTATCCAGTCAAACACATTTACAATGAAATTGCCATTAGGGCAAATTAATATCCAAAATACTGCTGAATTCCAGTATGGCAAAGCTAATACACCTCGCGCTCTGTCCACTTCCATTTTACGAATGACTCTATACACCATAGATATGGGCGGTACAAAAAGACCAAATTCATGATGCCATGGCTCTGTGAATGCATCAATACCAGTGGAAGACGGATTCCAAAACCTAGAGTAAAATCTAGGCAATTTAGCATTATGCTCTGATGCAAACCAATCAATTTGTAGTTGACCAAACCTATTTTGCAGTAACTGAAACAATTCAACAGAAATACCCCAGTCGTCGTTATCAACAATCCTTGACAAATAGTCAGCCTTACCATTTTCTGAACCCACTCTAATTCCAGTATAATAGAATTTCTTGTGCAAACTCTAAATATTTCAATTGCAATGTCCTGAAGATGTTTTTTCATAGACCCTTTCTTTACAATAGAAGTAACAGCTTGATTGTCGGAAAACCATTTAACCCTATGACTTGCCAAACCTTTACTCAATGACTGCAACACACGCAGTACAGCAACTAATTCCCGCCATGTTGACGACTGAACTGCTTCAACAGCTGTCCACTGACCATGGGATACACCATTGATAGTGTTGACCTCATATCCTGCGTATCCACTGTGACTTGCATCAGAAAATACTATCCTTGACCATTTAACCTGTTCAAACAAATCTACAATGTTCACAAGTTTTAAATGGGACTGCCAAAATCGTAACTGTTCTATACTATCCTCAGAAACAGGAACGTAAGCATCCCAATGTGTAGCACTCAGAATATCAAAACTAATATATTTAGTCATGATTTGTGACAAATGACCTAGTACCAATGACATAGAAAATAATCTGTCCCACTATGCTAGCCAACTTGCGTACTGGAACTCGTCTGTGTATTTTAATAGCGTGTAATATGCCAGAAATCGTGTCTAAAGCTTTACATATCCTGCGATCAGGTATTAACATCGTACCTTCTTGTGAACTCACTAGATATTCACCTAGATATTCTAAAACTTTCATCTGAGTTGCTAACTGTTTACACTTGGATACATTATGTGCACAACCGAAACCATCATCAAGAAACATTATGACAAATTTCCCATCGCCTCTCCATTTTGCTATAAGAGGCCTCGTGACCTTGGTGAAAACTGAACAAGCACTAGACAGGCCAAATGGTAACACCAGAAACTTGTAATAAAAGGTATTGCCTAACTTATCTGTCCAAGAGAAACCTAAATACTTGGTATGAGATTTATAAATTTCAATAAAGTGATATGCACTTGTCAAATCAAATTTAATCATGAAAAACCCCTTTTTTAAATAAGCTAGAACAACCTTTAAATCTTCATATTTTACAGATTGCTTCCAAATGTGCTTATTGACTACACGTAAATCCAAAATGAGCATTTTCTTTCCTGAATTCTGCACAGAAACAGACAGAGGATTAACTACATAAGGCTTTTCTAAGCACTTTTCAATTAAGTTTCTGTCTAACAAATCTTGTATAGCTTCGCTAACAAATTCTTGTTCTAACAAGGCCGACCTATTGTTCTTATTATAAGAAGCTGGAGGGTTGGTCAATAATGGAAGCTTATAATCATTCTGTATAATGTCTAATACAAAACTGTTTGCCCCTATATCTTTCCAAAATTGCAAATTTTGTCTAAGTCTACCTCGGACTACAATATGTTTCTGTCCCTGTTCATACTCATAAAAATCATGAGTAAATCTATCAAGGTCAAAGAAATACTCATCTTTTAACAACTGGTTGTTATCGCCCAACTTGGTGCATGGATTACTTTCCGCTCTGCGTTTGGTTTACGGTACGGGGGAAGACACGGCCCGAACAACGTGGGGGCAGTTTCTCCGGAGGTGTGAGCTTTCTCCACAGGCAAAACAGGGTCCAAAGGCGGGGCCACTGAACTGCGTGAACGGTGCTCCTGGGGTGAAGACAGCGTTGCCGTAGCCGTAGTGGCCACGAAAAAGTCCCCCCCCCCCCTACCTGCCGCTGGTCTGAGTTGTGAGCTTGAACTCCAGGGTTGACTAGTAGGAGGAACACCGCTAAAACTATACGGTGTGCTGATCGAACCTCGGCCAAGGGAGCTGTTGCGCTTCCGCTTGATTGCCCGGTTCTCCGCCTTGATGATTAGCGATTCATCTTCCGAATCACTAGCTACCGGATTCGTTTCATATTGGCGTACAGTTTCCCAACCGCCGGTTGAGGAGTTCGCAATACGAATTAACTTGTTCCTCTTTTTTATGCTATTTAAAGCCTCGTTGCACAATTCTCTTGTATAGTCCGTTTTTTTATTGTCCACAGACCACAATATCTGAGTTAGAAGGTCACTCACACCTGAATTAAGTTCGTGCTGAAGTTTATTTCCTTGATAATTCCATTTTATTTTCTGTGTTGACTTAAGCCTTTTAACCTCACAAGCTACACTATCCGAAGCACCCTTAAATTCATCACGTAATGCTTGCACCTCGGCTCTTTGCTGCCTTATTTCAGAAAATAAATCTCCCAATGTCAAAAGCGGCTCCACGTGTGTAGACGAATTTTCCGCCATTCGTCAATAAAGCGCTCCATAATTATCGATGTCTACTGTTCGGTTACCCAAAGCTGAATGACAACTTTACTGCTTACAACACGAGAACCCCGTGCCTTGCCGCCAACTTAAAACGCCACCTGGCGGTTACTTCATTACAAACAAGGGAAAATAATTTTCTTTTAATTCGTTCCTCAAACACAGAAAATTATATTTTGAAGCGTTCGAGTTTATGATCCTGCAGTCATTTTAGGTTTAAACAGTTTTTTCGTTTTGTTTTAATAGTTCGAAGTGGTTATGTTTCAATAGTTTGATGTGACAATGTTTCAGTAGTTTCAGGTGATAATATTTTTAAAGTTTAGGGTTGTGGTGTTTCAGTAGTTTGGCGTGGTGATGTTTTAATAGTTTGACGTAGTGATGTTTCAATAGTTTGGCGTGGTGATGTTTTAATAGTTTGACGTAGTGATGTTTCAATAGTTTGGCGTGGTGATGTTTCAATAGTTCAAGGAAGTGATGTTTCAATAGTTTGACGTGGTGATGTTTTAATAGTTTGACGTGGTGATGTTTTAAAAGTTTGACGTGGTGATGTTTTAATAGTTTGACGAAGTGATGTTTCAATAGTTTTAGGGGTGATGTGTTAACAGTTTCAGGTCGTCATCTTGCAATAGTTCGGGTGATAAAATTCCAACTGTGAAATGCTTTTGTTTCAATAGTTTGAAGTGGTAATATGTCAATAGTTTCAGATGTTGATGTTTCAATAATTCAAGGTGGTAATGTTTCAACAGTGTGAGATAGTAATATTTCAATAGTTAAAACAGTTTTAAGTCGTATTTTTTAATTATTTGATGTTGTAATGTTTTAACAGTTTTAATTGGAAATGTTTTAAAAGTTTGCTGTGTTAATGTGTCAATAGATCTGGGCGTTTTAAAAGATAAGGGTGGTAATGTTACAATTACTCGAGCGATTATGTTTCTATAGTTTTTTTCTATTAACGTTTCGTTAGTTTTCGGTTGTAATGTTAAGATGAATCGAGGTGGCTTTGTTTAGTTGTATGGATTGGTGTTTAAAAGGTTTGAGGTGATGTTTCAAGACTTCGAGGCAATCATATTTAGTGATAATGTTTCAACATATTGACCTCATGATGTCAAGATTTCTGCTCGTTTATGAACACAGTAGCGTAAAACTTCTAATGTCGGTAGTCAATGATTAACTTAATTTCAATTATTGTATTAAAACAGTTTAAATTATAATTGATTTTCAGGTGTTGATATAAAATGACCTTTGGGTAAATAAACATAATGTGAATAACAATAAAAAACTTGAAGAACCACCGTCGGAAAAAAAAAACCTTTAATTGAACAATGCCCCATTTTAAATTAGATTATGAGAGGGATGGCACCAGCTGAACATATAGTGTCTAATATTGTTTGTTCAGTTCAATTTAGCATATATTCATATCTATAAGCCTCCATAGCTCAGTGGCTAGAGCACTGGTCTTGTAAACCAGGGGTCGTGAGTTCGATCCTCACTGGGGGCTTAGGAGAAAGACACTTGGAAAGTGTGTTCATGTTTTGATTTAAATAACGTGCGTGCTTTTTATACCACTCTATACTTATTTCACTTTGTTTACTTTCTGCAACTGAAAGTACGATAGCCCAGTAGGAAGACAGCATTAAACTTTTTAAAGTTTAAGTCCTGGCACGGTTGTTTCCCGTTGTTAAACATGTGGTTACAATATGAATGTCAGCCCGGCTAGCTCAGTCGGTAGAGCACGAGACTCTTAATCTCGGGGTCGTGGGTTCGAGCCCCACGTTGGGCGTATACTTTTGTCGTTTATCTATATGATTGGTTATGTTTTATGAATTTGAAGTGGTGATGTTTCAAAATTTTAGAAGATAATGTTTGAAGCGTTCGACTTTATGATCTTGCAGTCGTTTTAGGTTTAAAAAGTCTTTTCATTTTGTTTTAATAGTTCGAAGTGGTTATGTTTCAATAGTTTGATGTTGCAATGTTTCAGTAGTTTCAGATCGCAACGTTCCGTTAGTTCCAAGTGGCAACGTTACGTTAGCTCGAGTGCTGATGTTTCAATTGTTCCAGGTGGTAATGTTTCAGTAGTTCCAGGCGGCAATGTTACGTTAGTTTCAGGTGACAATGTTTCTGCAGTTCCGGGTGTCAATGTTTCAGTAGTTCCAGGTGGCAATGTTTCAGGAGTTCCGGGTGGCAATGTGGCATTAGTTCCAGGTGGAAATGTTTTAGAAGTTCCAGGTGGCAATGTTAAGTAAGTTACAGGTGGCAATGTTAAGTTAGTTTCAGGTGGCAATGTTTCAGTAGCTACGGGTTGCAATGTTTCATTAGTTCCAGGTGGCAATGTTTAATTAGTTCCAGGTGGCGATGTTTAAGTAGTTCTGGGTGGCAATTTGCAGTAAGTTCCGTTTGGCAATGTTACAGTTAGCTCGGGGTGCTAAAGTACATTTAGTAGTTCCGGATGGCAGTGTTTCAGTAGTTCCGAATGGCAATATTTCAGTAGTTCCGGGTGGCAATGTTTAATTAGTTCCAGGTGGCAATGTTTCAGTAGTTCCACGTGGCTATGTTACGCTAGGACCGGGTGCTAATGTTTCAGCTCTTCCAGGAGGTAATGTTCCAGATAGTTCAGTGTAAAGAAACTTAATGTGAATAATAATATAAACCTGAAGAACCACCGTCGGACAAAACCTTTAATTGAACAATGCCCCATGTTAGATTAGAATATAAGAGGGATGGCAACAGCTGAAAAGATAGTTTCTAATATTGTTTGTTCAGTTCAGTTCAGCATATATTTATATCTAAAGCCTCAATAGCTCAGTGGCTAGAGCAATGGTCTTGTAAACAATGGGTCGTGAGTTCGTTGATGTGTTTATGTTTTGATTTAAATAATGTGCGTACTTTTTATACCACTCTATACTTATTTCACTTTGTTTACTTTCTGCAACTGAAAGTACGATAGCGCAGAAAGAAGACAGCATTAAACTTTTTAAAGTTTAAGTCCGGCACAGTTGTTTCCCGTTGTTACAATATGTGTATCAGCCCGGCTAGCTCAGTCGGTAGAGCACGAGACTCTTAATCTTAAACTTTTGTCGTATATCTCTATGTTGGTTATGTTTTATGTTTTATGAATTTTAAGTGGTGATGTTTCAAAAGTTTTAGGAGATAATGTTTGAAGCGTTCGAGTTTATGATCTTGCAGTCATTTTAGGTTTCGTTTTGTTTTAATAGTTCGAAGTGGTTATGATTCAATAGTTTGATGTGGTAATGTTTCAGTAATTCCAGATCGCAACGGTTCCGCTAGTTCCAAGTGGCAACGTTACGTTAGCTCGGGTGCTGATGTTTAAAATGTTCCAGGTGGTAATGTTTCATTAGTTCCAGGTGGCAACGTTACGTTTGTTTCAGGTGACAATGTTTCTGCAGTTCCGGGTGGCATTGTTTCAGTAGTGCCAGGTGGCAATGTTTCAATAGTTCCGGATGGCAATGAGGCAATGATACATTAGTTCCAGGTGGAAATGTTTCAGTAGTTTCAGGCGGCAATGTTAAGTTTGTTCCTGGGGGCAATGTTAAGCTAGTTCCACGTGGCAATGTTTCAACAGCTCCGGGTTGCAATGTTTCAGTAGTTCCATGTGGCAATTTTTCAGTAGTTCCAGGTGGCGATGTTTCAGTAGTTCTGGATGGCAATTTGCAGTAGTTCCATTTGGCAATGTTACGTTAGCTCGGAGTGCTAATGTTTTAGTAGTTCCGATGGCAATGTATCAGTAGTTCCGGGTGGCAATGTTTCAGGTGCTAAGGTTTCAGCTGTTCTAGGTAATATTCCAGAACTTCCGTGTGGTCATGATTCAGTAGTTCCAGGTGGTAATGTTTCAGTAGTTCCATGTGGCGTTGTTTCACCTATTCCAGATAGTAATGTATCTGTAGTTCTAGGTTGTTATGTTTCAGTAGTTGTGATATTTGTGATAATATTCCATGTGGGGATGTTTCAATAATTTGAAGTGGTGATGTTTCAATTTTTCGATGTGATAATGGTTTAAGAAAAAGGGTTTGTATTTTTTCAAGCGTTTGATCTTAAAGTGGTTAATGTCTTGAGGGTGTGACGTTTCAGTAGTCTAACGTAGTGATGTTTCATTAGTTCGACGTAGTGGTGTTTCAATAGTTTGACGTGGTGATGTTTCAATAGTATGACGTTGTGATGTTTCAATAGTTTGACGGCGATGTTTCGATAGTTTGTCGTGAAGTTTCAATACTTAAAGGGATGATGTGTCAACGGTTTCAGGTCGTTATCTTGCAATTGTTCGGGTGATTAAATTCCAGATGTGTGAGATGCTTTTTTTAATAGTGTGAGAAAGTAATGTTTCAATAGTTAAAACAGTTTTAAGTCATATTTTTCAATTATATGATGGTGTAATGTTTCAACAGTTTAAATTGGTAATGTTTTAAAAGTTTGCTATGGTGATGTTTCAGTAGATCTGGGCGTTTTGAAAGATAAGGGTGGTAATGTTACACTTAGTCGAGCGATTAGGTTGGTATAGTTTGGTCTGGTAACGTTTCATCAGTTTGCAGGTTGTAATGTAAAGATGATTCGAGATGGCTTTGTTTAAATATTATGGCTTGGTGTTTAAAAGGTTTGAGGTGATGTTTCAAGATTTTCAGATAATCATATTTAGTGGTAATGTTTCAACATATTGACATGGTGATGTCTAGATTACTGTTCGTTTATGAACGTTTGAGCGTGAAACTTTGTAAGTCGGTTGTCAATGATTAACTTATTTAAATTGTTGTACTAAAACAGCTTAAAAAAATAATTGATTTTCCCCTTTAATAGCCCAATTAATAATCCAACGTCGAATAATCCTGAGGAGTTTTCGGTAGAATGTCCTCCTAGATACGCACTGGTGAAATAATCCAAATGTAGAACAATGCACGAATTTAATTAATATAATTCCAAATCCAGCACTTAATATTTATATCACAGTAGAATATAATAAGTCCACGTAAGTTCCAACACAGAAATGTTAAATATAGAAGTGCAAGTATTTCCAAACTATATGTCCAAACTTAACGTAAATCGGCTAAAAAGCCCTTATATAGACCCAAAGAATTTCTAGAACGCAGAAGTGTCCAGAACATTCACGAAATCCAGTTAAAAATAAACAAATGGAGTTTCTAGCATGATCCTGTTCTTTCTAGCTGTTTCGCGAATGCTACGTCATGCGAAATACTTCATTAATAATTTCTCTGATGTTTGTTAAATTTCTTTGAGAAATAACACGGGATGATCAATACATTCACTATTTGATTTTAACAGAACAGCACCAGCACCGACTTCAATAGCATCAACAGCCATTGAAAAACCTTAACCAAAGTCTGGTGCTAAGAGAATTTGTGCGCTTTTAAGAACAGCTTTCAATTTGTCGAACGCAGTTTGACATTCAAAATTCCATACACACGATTTACCTTTTTTGAGAAGTTTTTCAAAGGTTCTGCAATGTCAGAAAAGTTTTTACAAATTTTTCTGTAATAGCCTGCTATACTAAGAAATCGCATCAATTGCCTTTTACATGTAGGTATTTGGAAAGTCCGAAAGAAATAGCCATAACTTTTGCATCAATAGGTTCTACATGATCATGTCCCACAACTTGTCCTAAAAAGATCAATGTAGCATGATAAAATTCACTTTTATCCAGGTTGGTGGTTTGTTTTGCCTCACTTAATCAATTGAAGAAAGATCGGATGATTTCCAGTTGGTCGGCAAACGTCTCAGATTAGATGATGACGTCGTCGATGTAGACATCGCACCCATCAAGTCCAGAAATGACAGAGTTAATGAGTCGTTGGAATGTTGCTGGTGAATTCTTCATGTCAAATGGCATAACCTTGAATTGGTTCAGTCCATTTTGTGTCACCAATGCAGACAATTCCTTTTCACGGTCGGTAAGAGGTACTTGCCAGAATCCTTTCAGAAGATCGAACTTAGTAACAAATTTGTCTTTCCCAACTTTGTCAGTACAATCATCCATCCTTGGTATGGAATATGAATCGTCTTTGTGATGATATTGATCTTTCGGTAGTAAGTGCAAAGTCTTTATGTCCCATCTGGTTTGGGCAAAAGAATACACGGTGAACTGTTTTTGCTCTGACTAGGCACAATAAAGTCCTTGTCCAGTAAGTATTTATATCTACTTTGAGATATTATTGTTTCGATGTGGATGTTGTTTAACAGCAGCCTCACTTTTCAACGATAACATCGTGTTGTATTTTATCAGTTCGTGCTGGAACGTCAGGAAACAAGTGTTGGAATTCACGAACAAGTTGTTTCAAGCTGTGCCTTTTGACCCGGTTCCAGATGACTGAATTTTCAATCAATGTTCCTCAGTTATTCAGCTTAGTGGGACAAGGATTCACTTTGGTCTCAATTTCACTGGTTTGAAAGATCTAGTTTGAGTATTAATATCATATCTCTCTTTCATTTTCCCTGGGCCGCTTTGAGATTTGAACTTGCTCATTCACGAGCTTTTGATAACCTTTCTGGGAAATCAGATACATACTTCAACAAGTTCAATGATGACTCATTATAAAACAGGAACTTCTCCTTAACACGTTTTAATGGTCCGCGAACAGAGTGACCCAACCCAAGCTCAAATGTACTAAATCCAAGAGACTACCTTCATCCCAGCTTTTGTCAGTGTCAAAGCAATGAATACGAACAATGTTTTTCAATGTCTGGTGAAATCTCTCTAAGGCACCTTGACTTTCAGGCTGATAAGCAGATGACTTATTTTGTTTGTTCCTAGCTCATGCATGACCTGCTGAAATATACCAGACATGAAATTCAAACCTTGGTCCGATTGAATTGACCTAATGAGGCCAACAAATGAGAAGAATTTGACAAGAGCCTTGACAATCGATTTTGACTGAATATTACTTAATTGCTTCAGGAAAAGGTGTCGAAGCACAAATGATGGTCAAGAGATACTGATTTCCTGACTTTGTCGTAGGCAAAGGTCCAACGCAATCTATGATAATCCGACTAAACGGTTCCTCAAATGCAGGCTGTAACGGACCTTTGGGAATATTTTGATTTGGTTGACCAACAATTTGACAAGTGTGACTAGAGTTGCAGTACTGAGACACGTCAGATTTAAGACCTGGCCAGAAGAAGTGGTTTAGGCTCTTATTGTGAGTCTTTCTGATACCTAAATGACCAGACAAAGGTAATTCATGAGCCAGACTTAAAATTGTTGTCTATACTGACGGGGAACTACAATCTGATGGTTAACCGCCCTATCACCATCAACTGCAACATCTGGTGGTCTCCGTTTTCTCATCAAAACACCATTCCGTACATAATAACCGACCTGCGCACATGAAATCTCATTCTTAGGTAAAACCTTCTCGAACAAGCAAGAAATAGCAGGATATTGTGTTGGTCCTGAACAAGTTGTGACCCTAACCTTTTATCATCAAGTTTGACATTGGATGAATGACCATCAGTTGAAAATGTTGACATATCAGAATATGACAAACCCACATGTTTAAGAAACGGGTCATTAGCCTCGTTGTAAATCTGACCTATAAAAGTGTCAGCCAAGTCAACATTAGAAGTGACATTTTTGTCAACGGCGTTTTAACTGAACTCTGGATAGCTTTGCTAGCCATAGAACGAGTAACTTCACAAGAAGGATAAAGATCAGGAATTTCCTGTTCAGCAGGATCAGGACGTTTGTCCATGATAGGTGTGTCAGTTACGAGTGGGTTTACTACGACCTTATCTCCAGCTAAGTCATTGCCTAGCAACAAACGGACAGGCTGAAAAGGTAATGAAGATCTAAGACCGACAATAACTTAACCACTTACTAAAGTGAAAGACAAAACAATGTTATGGAGAGGAACAGTTAAAGAACAACACTCTACATCCTGAATAACAACACTAACTCCAGAGAAGGGCTTCTTGGAAAACGACATAGTATCTGCCAAAATAAGAGATTGGGACGCCCCTTTGTCTCTTAATATCTTTATAGGGGTTGGTGCACAAGAATCACCTGGAAGTAAAACGAATCAATATGACATAAATGGTTCATAAATATTCATGACAGAGTCAGAATTGGGTTTTGAAAACTCAAGGGATATAAAAAGGCTCTTTTGACTTTGGCAAGAAATCAGGTTGGTTAGCCTGATCAAAAGTGTCAACTTCGACACAAGTCTGTGGCCTTGACTTGAAAGTAATAAGGCCTGTTGTTTTGTATCCACCACTAAACTGCTTCTCCTATAATTTTAAACAGTCAGAAATGAGGTGACCAGTTTTCTTGCAATAATTGCAAGTAACATTAGATAAGGTATTTCGTTCAACAGACGGGTTTTTTTCTGTGTGAACTGAACTGACTTGAAAAGCCAGTAGAATTTCTACACTGATTAACTTAGAATTTACATGTGGACTTGAATTGGTATTTCTTGTAGTGCTAAGTGTATATGTGAAGTTTGGTCTAGGAACAAATGTGACATTATGAGTCAAAGAATAGTCATCAGCCAAACGAGCAGTTTCATCTAAAGTTTCAACTTGCATTTCATCGGTGAAGGTCTTAATTTCAGGTTGGATGCAGCGTTTAAACTCTTCAATAAGCATAAGCTGCCGTAATTTTGCATGGTCTTGTTCTATTCCTTTAGATGAACACCATATGTCAAATAATTGTGTTTTTGTTCTAGCAAACTCAGCATGTGTTTGATTAGTTTATTTTTGTCTATATGCCTCAGGGACCAGTTCGTAGCCCTTTAAGGGTGTAATCTTTGGCAGTATCATAGTTAGAACACTTTTCAATGCTTAACTGTGTGTAGAGTTCACGTGCTTTACATAACAGAACAGCTTGCAGAAGTAAAGGCCAGTGCTCTTTTGGCCATTTCAAGATATCTGCAAATTTCTCAAAATATAAAAGAATTGGTCAACATCCTTTTCTTGAAATGGAGGAACAAGTCTAATATTTTTGACACATCAAATGCTTTATTTTTAATGGGTGTCTGATTTGCTCTTTCAAGATTCTTAAAAGACTACCGGTAAAATTAAATATATTTCGCAATACTCGTAGGACGTTGTCATATTTTTACGTGTACAACGGACTATGACAGGAGAAAGAAACAAGCTTAGTACCATTGTGGAAAGGTTTATGATAAACAGGTGGGATTATTGTGAATATGCCAGCTTGGAGAGGCAATGATACAGAAACAACGCTAAAATGTTGTAATATCTAGTGAGACAACGGAGTTTTCTGACTTAATAAACCATCGAAAATATAATGTCACTGGACGAGGTGGACAAGAGAAACTAATGCGGATGAGTCAGCAAACCATATTTTAGAGTAACTAGAATCTCACATCAGCTCTGGAAGGGGAAAGACGTGTAATAACAGTGATCATTTAGCCTCGAATAAACGCTAAGAAGGGATAGGGGAAGTCATGATAGCGAGATAGACTCAATCCAAGCGGCACCATTGATCAGGGCTGGCTTCAAAAATTCTCAGTTGCTTTCACAGCCAGCAGAAATAACTTTGGTATGATTCAACCCAAAAAAGGACAACCTCTTACTACGCTGAACAAATGTAAAAGTCAACAGTCCCAGAAACAACAAGAGGTTAAGCAAGACACACACACACCACACACACACACACACACACACACAAACACAAACGTGATTACGGCAAATGGATTGAGAAACGCTTACAATGTCGAGCTATACAAAAGACAAAGTATAAACCAATTAGACATAATCTGAAAAGCATATATATATATATATATATATATATATATATATATATATATATATATATATATATATATATATATATATATATAAGCAATTACTTTCTGATCCTCAAGTTCGCCATTGGCGGGAAGCTGGAGTGCAAAAAAGAGAAAATCGTAGATACCCTACAGAAGACTTGTGCTGACAAATGACTAAACACTCCACTAGGGAGTTTTCTAAATGTCAAACTAGACCCTTCTCCCAGAGTTTGAGCAGGACACTTATTTACTAATGGAGGTCAGAGATCATAAGGTACGAAACGGTCGGAACCTCGAAATTTGATATCCCATACAAGGTGCTACAGAAGCGTAAGATGTTGATCAGAAAGAGAGTAATGGGTAATGAAGAAAGGAAACGAAAGAATCCTTTCGTGTTGGCAGACCGCGCAACTTTAAACTAAAAGTATCCAATAATCTCACTTTTGTGTAAAGGAAATGATTTTCGTCTCTCTTTTTACTAGAAACTAATTATATGAAAGAAAATAAATATACGTCTATGCAGATTGTCGGTATCGTGCATTTTCTGATCACTTTTAGCTTGCAGGTGCACTTTGCCAGTTATCTCGAGATGCTAGTGTTTAAGGAAGTGACTGAACAATTGTGGGGCTGTATCTTAACAAGGGATTCGAGCCGCTACCACACAGATGATTATCTCACCGCCAGCCACATTTGCCAAAAGATACTTCGATGACATCAAGCTCCATTTCACCGTCAATTAGTCAATTAGTATCATTGCCAAGATTGGTAATATTAATTGAAACATAATTTCAATTGTTATCTTCATCATAGTTTAAGAGTTTATTATGTTTCAATAAAAGACAAAACAGAGTACCTAGAAACAGAGAGGGTCATTTGCATTCCATCAAACACAATGTGTATCGTTGACCACATCTGAACAGAGAGCCACACCAAAGCATGATGGATGCTCAACGCCCTTAACGATAAAGTCTCGTAGGCATTTAGAATTTTCAAGTTCCAAACAAGCTTATTACGAAGGGCAATGCTACAAATAACATTAACCTCATAATTCAAGAGAAAGAAATGTTAAGAAATCTCAGCGGGATTGGCATAAAGGGCTTAACGCCATTGACTGAAACGCCAAATGCAAGGCATGGATCGACCAGTTGGGTTATTTACCATGACATTGACTTTGTGTGAAGTGTCACAGACTTAAGCACATTAATTCTTCAGCAATTTGTCCTCTGGAAAGGTCACAATGTTGCAACTTCTGTTCTCTTGGCTAGTACAAGAATTGAAATTACTAAGTCATGACCTATAGAGACCTATAGTGATGAACAGATACGGGAAGATAAAGTAAATACAGGGAAGAAATGGACAGCAAGCGGTGAACCAAACAGAAACTTGCAAAGGCAATCAGGGCAATCAGGGCATGGACATTGCATCAAGTAACATACTTGTAATGATCCGAA